>JAGVSP010000347.1:0-105336 GCA_022494985.1 Micrasema minimum
GGCGGAGTGGCTTTATTCTGAAAAAAAATTCAAGTATAAGATAACTGTGTAAGTTCCTAAGTTTTACATGGATTGCATAGCATATTCAATCTGTCAGTTAAATTATAAAAGATTAAGACCTTAGGCTTAGAAATGAGATGCCCTTGACTGCAGAGTGGTCTGGCTCCGAATACCGACGAATGTTCGGAAACTTGATGTCCCTTCAGAGTACCCAAGTGCACAAACCTAAGTGCGCATCTACTGCACTTTAAGGCATTAGGTTTCTTAAGATGCTCTCGCAAGTGTTGCAGGAAGAACTCAATATTGGTTTGTAGGTCACAACCTTCAGCAAACACTTTAGTAACCTAGAATAAAAAGTAACAATCAGTTTATCTTTTTTTTTTTTAATTGTACTTTATAACTTGTAAGAATTTTTTTTCCTTGCTTGTATACTATGGGAAATAATAATTTATTTACCTTCAGACAATGAGGGCATTGTAAACCAGCCGAATCATCATGTTCACTGTAGAAATGGTCAATGCAAGCCCGGTGAGATGATGCTCTATAACCGCATATTCCACATGTGTAAGGTAGTTCAAGGTGTACATGAGCCTTTTGCATGTGGTTCGATAGAGCAGAAATTGTAGAGAATCGAATCTAAGTAAAAACAAAATAATGGTTATTTCTCCCAAAAATGTCATGCACAAATTTAATGATAACTAGATTAAATACCCTTAAATTTAAAATAACACAATATAGTAAGGTAGGTTAAGGAACTGTGATTAAGAATGTGACTGGCAACAAGTAAACCAATTGTCTCTATACTGCATGTAGCGTACGCGCTACCACGTTACACTGGATCCGTCACCCGCAGCTCCGCTATGCAGCGCGGCTTCCCGGCTAAAGCCTACTTCCCACTATTCAAAGGGTAAAAGACCCAGAGCAGGGAAGTGGGAGCGCACACTGCACCGACTGATAAGTCAACTCTAGTAGTCCTGAGAAGGACTCTCCAAAGGGAGATAATAGAGCGAAGTCAGTCGGCTAGCAGAACCACTAGCGAAGATCAGGAACGAGGGGCGAAGGCGGAGAGAAATAATAACACATGTTATCGTTACGACGCTCGAATGAGACTGGTTTATTATGGCGAAATTGTCCTGCACACTGCAATTACCAACTTACTGTCTAAATTTCGGTTTTGCAGATAATGCAGCCATTAGGCTTTACTACTGGTCTAACTTGCTAAACAATACAATGATGTTCTGTTACTAAAGTAAGCCTGGTAAAAAAAATTGATTCAAATGATACCTTGTAAAACCTAATCACGGGCGCAGGTGTTTCCTGCAGACCAATCCGTAAGGGAATCATGAAAAGCTTATAAAATATGTACTAATTTCTCACACTACAAACTGAATGGTTAGTAGACGCAGTAGGTTATAGACGCAAATTATTTTGAACTGGGTTGTGGTCTAGTGGTAAGAATCGCAGACTCCAGATTGGAATCCCTAAGTTTGAATCCCCCTCTACCATAACTTGTTTCCTGCTTTACAACAGTCATTTTTGACTATTTGAAAGCAGCCCCGAAATTGAAATATATGGATATATCATAAGAACTAAAATGTTTCTTTGATAATAAAAACAATAAAGTGTAATTTCATACAAGTTGTTAAGGTGATTACCTCGCACAGCACACAGGCAAGTGTGTGTAGTCCTTGCACTTTTGTGTCCACAGGGTGCGCCTGCAGAAGGTGGCCCTCCAGCGCTTCAGGGGTCCCGCAGTGCTGCAGACAGTAGCGGCACAGCGCCGCCTCCTCCCTCGTGTCGCCCCCCTCTGGGCACACACCGCGTGCCCGAACAGGTGCACCTGCAACTGCATGTTGCCGTGGAACTCCTCCGGACACTCGGTGCACTGGTGACCGAGAAATACTTTTTATTAATACATTTACGCTGTAAATACATGGAAAATAAATATAAACAAAAAAGGATTTTAAAACCAGTCAATAAGGTTTGGACATGGATCAAAAACCTCTATATAGGAGGATACGGTCTTAGTCATTGGTACTGGTGATAGCTTTTATTAAAGGTTTGTATTCTCTACCCGTAAGTGCGTTTCTGTTTTGAGTGTTGTTAAAGTAAGTCATGTTAGTGGATTTTTTGGAATTTTCACATCATCTTATAAACATGCACAATGTTTTTATAACAAAGCATCAAAGAGGTCATATTGCATTAATTACGGTTAGGTTGATAATCTTCATTAAAATTAAGGTACATAGCAAATTATAGCGGTAAATTCATACCTGGACAAACAGTCTCCTCTTGAAAAGTTCTTTAAATTGACCCTCAAGTTGACCGAAGTAATATCCTTCCAGGTCAACATGTCTTCTTTTGGTTCCTTCTTGATACTTATTTTTAGTTCCTCCCTTTCTTTTTTTCTTTTTCTTTTTTCTCCTCTTTCTTTTTATCTTCCTTGCGTTTTTCTTCTTCTTTTTTCTCTTCTTTCTTGCTAATGGGTGGCGGTTTTTTAATTCTCTTATCTTTTTTAGGTTCGACCTAAAACAAATTACAATATTATTATATTACACAACTTTGAATGCATCATATTGAAATGGGTGATAAGTAGAGGAAACGATAAATAAGCAATAAAAACCTAATTCAGAATTTTTCTACATTTACACCTCCCCCAACTAGAGGTATTTACATTTTGTATGGGAAAATTCGTATAGAAGAATGTTGAATTCACACTGCTTATGCATGCTTACATACATATTGACGGTGGAAAGTAAAAGTCAAGCAACATAATAATATTATAGTAACTTCACTTGGTAACTTTTTTCTTTTCGCCATCGATATTATACAAGTAAAGTAAATTAAAAACCAATAGAGCAAAAGAAAAAGAAATTCTAATTACCACCACAACTTCTTCGTCTTCATCGTTCTCAATGTAATTAACTCTTTTCCTTCTCCTGGTTTCTTTTCCAGATACGGTACGTGGCGGCTCAGGAGATGGAGGAGGCGACGGGGAGCGAGAGATGGGCTTCCTCTTCCTTCTACCTCGTCCTAGTCCCGTATCTTTCGGAACTTCCACAACAGGTGGTGGAACAACTTTGCCCACTTTTAAGCTAGCGTGCTTCCAATTCTTAAATGGATTAGTAGATATTTTGTTTAGTCGAACCAAAAGGGTGTCTTTGGAGTCCAGACGGGTCTGTTCGGCAATGTGGCTTACAATATTATCAAACGCTAATCCCGGTGCAGTTCCATACCACTCTCTCCAAACTAGCTCATCCAGGAACTGTTGGATTATCTGCCTAGATAGGAGAGACAGTGTGTTCTGGAACATGCGGGGAACGATGCGACGCAAGTATTCCATAATGTTGGAGTTGTTACTCTTGCTGGACGGCTCATTTGCCGGCACCTGGAGCACTGTTTTGTATCCCATTTGTATCAAAGTGCCTTTATCGACAGTCAAATCAGTCATAATTATGGAGTCTGTATGTACCCATTGCGATAGAGGCTCAAGAATCTTGAGAAACCTTTTCTTGTAATTCCTTTCACCATCGGCGAGGGGTTCAACAGCTCGTAGTCGAACCTAAAACATGATTTAGCAATTTTAAGAATATAAACTACCATTTTTATACTCTATAATAAAGTCTTGCAAAATACTTAATTCAAATAGTTTATTTTATTTGTGAGTAATGAATGATATTTTGAGAGGAGATAGATGTTGGTAATTAGTTATTAGATATTGGTTATCAATGATATGCAGTTTTGAATACAGACTGTAAATTGATATCAACTTACCAGCTTAGCTTCCACATCCAATATACCCAAGACTTCAACTTTAACCTGCCTTTGCATGCCGTCATGGCTGGTAGTTCCGAGAGAAATAACTCCCACTTCAATCTTTCTTCCACTGCCCCCCATCAAACTAATGTGATGATGAAGGGCCGCAGTACAGATGGCCCTGAGCCATGTGAAGAGACCCTTAACGTAAAGGTTATCCACTTTCACCCATTGCACTACATTCTGCACATTAGTCTGGCAAGCCCAATGGTAAATTAGTTTCAGAAGAACACTGGGAGGGTGTATAGCACCTTCAAACAGTGATCCCGAGAATACAGAGACAAATCGGGTCGGACAACACTCTGATATCCAAACATATCCACCAGAATACGGGAACTTGGACACATCTGAGTACATTCCTACAAACATAAAAAAATCCTTCAATTCTACATTCGCTAATTATGAAAAAAAACATAATTTTTAATAAATAAGTTCTTATTTCTTTGAAGTGTTGCTTTTTGTAAATCTAATTTTTTATTATGTAACTAATAAAGCTTTTTATCATTCTAAAAAAAATGCATCATTGGGTTGAGTAAACATATTTTGAGCTAACAGTATGCTAATAGCTCACCAAGTTTCAACTTGCTTCCTGCATGAACTGCACATATTTGTTCAGAGCGCACAAGCCCCTGCTGGATGAGCCATTCTGTGAATTTAGTCGGAGTGTGCATCAAGACAGACTTCACTTTAGCATCCAGAGCCGGGCGATCACTTGTTGCTGGTCCATCTTTGGAGCGCAAATATGGTCGAGCAACAACCACCAGCGAAGGGAATGTTTTTCCTTGCAAAAGAATAAGAGATATTAAGTATGTACTTTTCTTTAAACACTTATCTTATCATTGTTGATGTTAGATTAAGAATTACCTTGTAATTTATTGAATGCCACTTCTCTAGAGTCTGGAGCATTTTTGGAATCATCTTTAGTCAAATCAACCACCGCATTCTTACTTCCTGTTCCCGTGGCCAATCCACCGATAGCCGAAGCTTCTGATGGACGCACACCACTCGATACGCTTTGAACATCTAGGAATGAAAACAAATTAAGTCCAATTTAACAACAGTATTATCCATGTTATTGAAAAAGTATAATTATGTTTATTTTAAGAATAACTGAGAATAGTAACAAAAAAACTCTTACTAGTAGGAGTAGTTGGAGTAACCTTAGAAGATTTCTCTGGTTTGGAATTCCTGAGAGATTTCTTTTCTTTTTTGGGTTCCGGTGGTGGCGGCGGCGGTGGTGGAGATGGAGAAGCATAACGGTAGTCCTTGTCTCTTCCACGAGCTAGAAATACATTTACCATAACATGTGAGACTTCAATAAACCTTCACTTAACTACAGTTAATGATGCAAAATGCAATGCATTTGTACTACAAGGGCAGTGAGTGTACCTCAATCATTTTGTTCCAAGAAAGTAAAATGATTTATCTTGTGTTTCAGTCCAGAAAATCGTGCAACACCATTTAAAAATATTATATGTAAGTATACAACGTAACTATTGAGAAAAACAACCAATGGGATTACTTGAAAGGTCGTACATAAATAAAACATAATGTCAATGCTAAGTCTAGTGAAGACTAAGTTTGTGGGACACATTTTGCTTAAAATCTAAGTGGTCATAAACGAAGCTTAAAATTGTACTATGTATAATATATATGTCACATAACAAAGTTTACAGATGCGTGGAGAAAAAAAATTACCTATCCCGTGATACCCATAACTCAAAATCACAAAAGCTGCACATAGCAGGTGTTGCAGAAACATCGACGATACTCCAAGTCTTGGGAATACATTTTGATCAAAAGTTTATATAAGTTACATTATTGTTGGAAATATTTAGGAGGAAAAATCTTTTAACACTGAAAACTTGAGACTGTTAATTACCTTTCCTTTTGCTAGAATGTTCCTTGCGGGGAGAAGCAGCAGGAGCATTCTGAGCAGAGAGTTCATTCAACACAGAATTCCTATTAAAATTTTAAAAAATAGAATAGTTAGACATGTTGAATTAGACATTCAAATTAATATCTCCATTGCCCTAGATTATTAAAATCTTGTCTGAAATTTATACATTCTTGAGAGACTTTGCTTTTATTTTATCTTTGTTTATTTTGTACAAGGCTTGTATTAACTTACAATGTTATAATCTAAAAAGTTAACTTATATTTATAAAACTCATGGCTTGTAATTTATTTTACTTTTAAGTCGTTTCAGAAGCTATGCATAGAAAGGCACATGAATTACAACTTGATAAATTTACAAAATATTGATAAAAACGTGGAAATTACGTGTGGTATATAAAAATACTTACTTCCCAGATACAGTATAAGCAGAGTATTGGTTTCCAGAGTACACAACTTCTCCTCCACTCTCTTTAACTATTGCATTCAGCTTGTTTTGGATACTGCTGTGTTCTCCATCGGCTTTCTTGTATGCTTCTAGTTGCGCAGGGCTAAGTTCTTCTTCCCAACAATCCAACAGAAGCGTTGGCTCCGCAGGTCCAAAATAAGTAAACTTGGCGGGTGGAGGCGCAACTGGGCTTACCTAAAATTTACATGTATGAATCAAACACAAAGTAACAAGTTGTACCATATAAAACGTATCATTTAAACAAAGTTTGTTTACCTCCCGTTCTCTTCTTGACCTTTTCAACTTCATATTTAACGAGAACAACAATAGCCTAACCTTTAAAAGGCCGGCAGCCGTCTAACGTTAATCTGCAGTATATTTTCGGTCAAATTTAAAATATATCAACAACAGGCAATGCAATAAACAATCCAATGTCTGATATTTTATCGGCTTTACAACTATGTATTTTGATTATTTTACGCCCTCCCAAACACGAAAATTTAGACGATTTAGACAAGATTTAGAAAACAAAACCAGACACAACCAGAGACCAGAGACGCAGAGACAGAGACCAGAGACAAAGACTGACTGATAGGGATGTGCATGTGATACGTATCGTTAATAGCTAAATATCGATATCGAGATGAAGAATGTCGATATTTTTAATCCGCACCCAATGATACATAGGGCACTGCATTGGCACACCAAGTGCAGTGTATCTTAATAATTTTATTACATGAAGGTAAGATGATCAGTTTTGATATGAAATTAATTTGTCCACGTCGTAGCATAGTAGTAGCGCATTTAGCTAGCGCGCATGATTTCGCGGGTTCAATTCCCGTAGGGGGTCAACATGAAATATTTATTTACAAGTGACATCGATAATAAGAGCTTTCATAAAATATAGATTTATCGATGATTGGGGCATAATGTATTGTTATAGCGCTACTACCAAGTAAAAAGTAATATATCAATTAACATTATATATTATATAGGGATCAATATAGCCCTCCCTTAGAAGTTTTTAAAATATATTTTGGCACATTGATAAAGTTTGTATGGCATAATATGAAAATACTTGATCGAGAACCAAAAAAAATGACACCGATTTGTAAAATTTGCTAAAGCGTCGGAAACCAGAGTCTGAGGGCCAAAAAAAGTAATGGACTCACAATGAGTGGTGAAGAAATTGGTCAAGTCTGTGCCCAATATCGATGTATAGATATTATGCAATATCGATAAGTTAATTTTGGATATCGATGATACTTATTGACATCGATATTAATATGGATAATATTATATTATATAGATATTTTTTAAATATCGCTCTTCCGTACTGAATGAAAATTTTTTACACCCTTTGAAATTTTCGGCATTTCGTCGAACTTTTATTACGAAAGGACGGCCAGATTTTTTTTTTTATATTTTCATTCCAAAGCATGTACTGCGTACGACCCGATGTGTGCGACCACTCTGGCGGGATGGCGCTCATGTGTGTAGCCAGCATAACGTGCTGTTGCAATTTTTCTCTATGCTCATGAGTCCCATGACCTGACAATCTCATTTGCGTCATATCTACTGTCTACCGTTTCTTCTGTGTATTAATAAATCTGTGGTGTATTACTCAGATGTCAAAGTCAGTGTTGAGTGATAAATAGGTAAATATTAAATAACAAATAACGCAAGAATACTTATCAATTTGATTCGAAACGATGGAGGCAGTCCCTCGACTGCCTATGATCAGCTTTGATCTCAAAGCAAGCCACGAAAATGCTACATTTGGCTCAAAATTAAAGCAGGTATATAACAAAACAATATTGATTGTTAAAGATTATCCAATTACGATTAATCGATGAATAATATGACCCATAATTTATTGTTACAGTACATAGCGGATTTTTATCGCGAGGATCCCGAATCTTATAACAATGAAATCCACCAATTAGAAGGGCTAAGATCCGCGGCTGTCAGGCCAGCACTAGACTTGACGGGTTGTGCCGCTCTCAAAAGATATTTTTGTCAACTTAAATCTCTACAAAGCCGCTTTCCAATGATCAAAGGCCAACCAGCTGCAGTTACATTTGCATGGTACAACAATTTAGTTAATTTGCATAGGTGTTTGCAACAAAATTATTGAAACTTTGAAATCTCATTATTGAACAATAGTTATTTTATGATGTAGCACCTTAACGAAATACACCATGCCTAATGAATATTTTCGGAAATCGACTTATTATTTTGGTTCTGATAATAATGTTAATAAAATTAATTATTTAAAATTTCAGGAAAGATCTGTTTGCAAACATCGTGTGTACCTTAGCAGACATACGTTTTGAGATTGTGTGTGTCCTTTATAACATCGGCGCTCTACACTGTAAGCTAGGGGCGGCCGAGTCACGAGCTACTCCGGAGAGTATGAAGGCTGCCTGCACTCACTTCCAGAGTGCGGTTTGGGCATTTCAGCACCTCAGGGAACAGTATCCACAACCTTCTGGAATCGATCTAAGCCCTGAAGTAATGAAACTCTTTCAGGATATTTGTCTCGCACAAGCTCAAGAGTGCATTTTAGAAAAAAGTATGCAAGACAACAGGAAACCATCTATTGTTGGTTTGTATATTTCAATTGTCATATTTTTTTATTATTGTATTTATTTAGTACCATAATTTACAAAGATTAATATTATTTACATTGCCCTTAATCGTTTCCTAACTATTCTTATCCTAACATTATACATTTTTCAACTTAGCTATAATAACATTTTGGGTCGTGTTTAAATACTTGTACACAAATCTGGATTTATCCCAAGAAGGGAGTAGGTATATATCTTATTTTTATATCCCTACAGAGATGAGATAGAATTTAGGAATATGGATATTCGAGCGTTCGTTATTTATTACATCGTTATTATTATATTCAATATTTTAGCTATAATACATTATACACTAATATTTATCACACATATATTTTTTACATTTAACCCTAAATAAATTTACATTTTGTTCAAATCTTATGTCATCCGGAATCTCTTCAAACATTTTAATTAACATTGGCGCATGTCCTAATCCAAAATTATTTTTTATACTTTTGTTGGCTACCTGTACTAATACTGTTTATTTTAATTTTAGGTGCGATTGGAATGCAAGTATTGAATTATTATAAAGGTGCTCTATGTGCTTTAGAGTCTTCTCAGACTGCTGACAACTTTCAGGAAAATGTAGGCTCTAAGATGTGCAACACCTGGATCAAATATCTAACATTCAAGGTTACTTATATAAGTTGTGTGGTCTACCTATTCCAAGGGATGCAGTCCGAAGAACAGCAGAAAATGGGTGAACGCGTTGCATTCTTTCAAGCAGCCTGTGACAAATTAGCCGAGGCCAAGAAACTGTGTAAAGGTATGCCCCAAATAGAGGCTATCAATGAAACTCTTACATTTACAAATGATGTTGTAGAAGGTAAACGTAAGGCTGCAAAAAATGAAAACGAGTTCATCTACCATGAAGAAGTGCCAGATAAAGATTTGCTTTCTGAGCCAAAACCTGCGTCACTGGCGAAAGGCATTCCTGTCAACTTCAACGATCCTGAGGTAAGTTGAAAAATATTTATATTATGGTGAAAATATTTCAAATTGTGAAATATTTGTATTAATAGGTGGTAATCTTTTTGCAGGTATCAGGTCCAGATATATTTGGACGTCTTGTCCCAATGGGAGCGCATGAAGCTTCTTCTATGTATTCAGAAGAAAAAGCTAAACTGCTAAGGAAAATCATTGGAGCTGTAGATTCTAAAGATACTCAACTGACTGATTTTATGTCCTCATTGCAGTTAGATCAGTTGGAAGCGTTTGGTCGTCATGAAAGGTTAGTTGATAAAAGTAATAATCATAGGTAAAGTGCAAAAAAAAAAAGATTTTTGCCATGAAATTGTATGTTTTAAGCACAATTAATGGACCCTTCTAAAAGTTTTATTTTGCTGTAAAAATGTACATGCTCTTCATATAAACCCTATTTTCAGACTGCCCCAAGATTTGGTGGATCGATGTGCTTCATTGAGTGTCAAAACTGATGCTATCCAGACACTAGTTGACACCATGAACAGTCTGGCTGATATACACACAGAAGTTGAAAACATGCTAGCTGATACACGGAAAATAATTCATGTCAGCAATTTGATCACACGTAATAAGTAATAAGTGATTTACTTTCTTCTAGTAAGCTAAATTTTCATGTTTTTTTTATTTTTTATTTAGGATGAAGAAGAGAATGAAAAGGAATATCAACAAGTCATGGGGTCAAGGCCACCTTCTATAGTCAGTACAGAGCTTTCCAGGGAAGCTAATAAATATTTGGAGGCACATAATAAGGCCAATGAAAGTAATCAAACATTACACAAAGCGATGACACTTCATCTCGCCAACTTGAAGGTTTTGATTTTACCACTCAAAGAAATTGATGCACATGTGCCCTCTTTGGATTCAATCAAAGGTAAGTTTATAGGTCATAATGAAAAAAATACAATAATACTGCTAAGATAAAAGATCTTTAAAGTAACATGATTTTTTACTCTTTAGGTACCGAAGGATTTTTTTAAAAGAAATTCTACTTGTAAACTGTTTATATCTAACATTTGAATCACAGTCTAAAGAAGTGGCACAAAATATATACTTGTGTTCACTTACCTTTAAGTATTTATTAATGTTTCACAGATAGTGTTGATAATTCAGCGATAGCAGAGATGAAGTCCCTCGTGGCTAAAGTGCATGAAATGCAAACCCAGAGAAATATGCTCGTAGCCATGATCAGGGAATCTGTTAACACTGATGATATCACATCACAACTAGTGACACGAACTGGAGAATCCTTGGATGAGATATTCAAACAGGAAATAGAGAAACATAGTAAACAGGTAACAGAGACACTATTCAATATATTTTTCATTCTTATCATTAATTTGTTCTATATAAACTTCATGCTAGTTTGATGATATGACACTAGCCACACAATCAAAGACATTCACTTTATATACATATATATATTTATGTCTAAAAATGATAGTTATAAAAGCTAAAGATTGAAAAATGGTGACAAGTGAGAATAGAATGAAGGAGAGATGGAAATAATATTTTGAGGATGTGTACAAATAGCACATTAGCAACTCAGGTGGTGTACCAACATTTCCTCAGGTAAGCCTGAATGCAGGTGATGAGGAAAGCCAGAAGTATGAAAGAAATTATCAGTGCTCTCAAATATATGCGGAATGGAAAAGCGTAAAGCTATGATAGTGTTTCAGCAGAATTCATTAAGCTGTGTGCTATAATATAGTGGAGGAAAACACTACCCTCAACTGGAGAAGAGTTGTTATTATGCCGTTATACAAGGAAAAAGGTTCTAAGGTGGAGTGTGGGAATTACATAGCTATCAATCTTTTAAGCTCTGTCGGCAAAATTTATGAAAGAATACTGATTGAGAGAGTAAGAAATGGTACTAAGGGCAAATTATAGGTGGTACAGAGTGAAATTATCAATGGAAAAAGAAGTATGGATATGACGGATAAATTTTTGGCGAAAAACCAAAAGCTTTTCTACGCTTTTGTTGATTTGCTAAAAGGATTTGATTGGGAAAAGCTATGCTTCTCTATACGTGTGGTGTGTTTAATACCTACATATTTGTTTAAAGGTTGGTTTGATTGAACAAAACATGCTAGCCCAAGAGAATATTTTAAAAGCATTGACAGATGCTTATGCTAAATATGCAACAACAAGGAAATTGATTTCTGATGTGATGAGAAAGAGGGAAACTACATTAACAGGTAATTATAATATTGATTTAATTTAAATATGAGTAAATGTATTATTTATTTATTTAACCTATAAAAGGACGTAATAAAAAAAAACCTTTGGAATGGTGCTGTGCTGACTAATCAAAAAGCAAAGTTGATTTATTTATTTACATGAAAAAATTTGGTAATTTTTAAAAATAATGTTTGATTATTCTTTTGTGTATTATGATGTTATTTCTTTATTGTAGCTCTTATAACTTCTTATGATACATATGAAGATTTGCTAAATAAATCCCTAAAAGGTCTAGAATTCTACCGTAAACTACTGTCTAATGTTTCAAGATTGTTGACTCGTGTGAAGAGCACATGTAAAGTTCAAGAAGAGGAAAGGTCACAGTTACTAGCTAATAATTCATCCAAACAAGGTACATAAGTTCATTATTTGACCAGATGTAAATTGTTGTTGTTATTACGTTGTTGAAGATTCGTTAGCAGTTTATGTCTGAACTAAACTGACTTGTGAAGACCAGTCTTATAGCTTGAAGACAGTTTGTGGTACCATATACTCCATATTGGTAGTGGATATTATTATGATTGTATAGCTAGGTACTGGTTTTATTGTAAGATGATAATACAGAATGGCGTGCAGCAAACGTATAGCTCTCTTCCTAACAGTTGTAAAAGATTTAAAGTTAGTTAATGTTAAGGAAGAAGACAGGAAATTTATGTTTTAGTGTCAGTTGTCATAATGGAGTGGTTTTTTGTGTGCAGACCTAATGCAATTCAGGGAAAAATGTATCCACGAAGAGAAATCTTCATCTTGTTGTCAAATTGTCGATCGTCCTAGAGACTCCATTTGGGCGATACTTGGTTCAAAATTGTGAAAACTTAAATTTCCCATATAAACAAATCAGGATTTTTTTTTTATTTAACCACGATCTGTGTTTATTTTTATTTTCAAATCCATACGTCTGCCGCGCGTCACCCAGTAGCAGGTTCTGCAGTGAGCTGAGCTAGGTCTAAATAGTTCAGTCCAAAGTGATATTTATCCTAGGTCAAAGTCGCAAACTGCTATATCCTACAATCATTGCCAAAAAACCATTAATAATTGAAAATTTATATTTTTTAATCCACTTAAATCTTGTTCACTATGATAGCCTGTTTTGAAGAGAACTGTGCTGAGTATGTATGTTTTGTAACTTTATAAATGATTTAATTGTTTTGAAATGATTTTTTTTTTTTGGAAATATTTTCAAACACTTACTAATATACCAACACTTTTCGCATATATCTAGTTGCTGCGATCAAATCTTCTCAAGCAGAAATAAACATCCCAGTTTCCGCTTATCCTAAAGATACTGTATCAAGTGGACCCAAACTGAAAGACTTTTTGCCCTATATGAAAAACAGAGCATCATCCGGTTATCAACCAGGTACCTAATAAATATTGAAAATTAAGAAAATACATTTTTAGCGGATTCATATTTTTCAAAATACAAAATAATTATGCACTCCTTTTCGAACACCTAGGTATTCAGTATTGTATTCTATTTGTATATAATGCAAATGTTACTATAAAAAAATATTGTTTTTTACTGTTTTTATCAGCTCCTGAAATGAACCCGACTGATTCTTCTCCGTATGTAAACCAGATGTACCCTCCTTATGTAAGACCTGCTCCAGTTGGTTCCGAAGGTAAATTACATGTTTACCTATTTGTTTTATGCGAGTATTTGGAAAGTTAGTATCGGTGAAGGTTAAAAATTTTTTATAATTGATCAAAATATATACAATTCTAGGTTCACTAAAATAATTTTTGCAGTAGAGTGGAGATGGAAAGTTATCTAACTTCTGTAGGAATTAGGAATACATAATTACTTACTAGGAATACATTTTTATGTTTTAATTTTAAATATGGCATAGTATAATCATCTATAAATATTAACATTGGCATATTATTTTAGGAACTAATGATAACCAATACAGTACCTATCCTGACACTTCTCAAACCAATCGGCAGCTATATCAGCCAGATATTGATGGATATAAAGGATACCAATATTTACCTCAGGGAACTGGACAATACACAACACATGCTTATTCTGAACAATCCCAGTATTCATATGGGAATAATGAAAATTCATTTGCTAAATCCGACCCTGCAATGCATTATTATCAACAGTTCAATGTACCCACTAATAGTGATCTTAATAATTCCACGAAAACATTGAATTCTTCTGATATAAAACAACACATTCCGCAGGGAGAATCTCTGCCTTATCAGCAATCCCAGCTTCCTCCATACACTCAGTATGCCCAAGGTGCTACTACATATCCTGCCGTAACTGGCAGCGCTCCGATGTATGATAACACTGGATATTTAGCTCCAGACAAAAACCAACCCTATATGATACAAAATACTACATTAAACAACCAGTACATGAATCAAAACTATGGAAGCTATAATCCAATGGTAAATTCTGAATCGTCTCAATTAGATAGCAATAAATTTGGCACTGGATATGGGGGTGATCTATCAAACCAAATGCAAAATATGAATATTTCTTACCCTCAACAAAATCCAGAAGTTTCTTATAATTCTACGATTGGTACTTTACCTACTCAACATCAGTTAGAGAGTACAGCACAAAATGCACCGCTGCAAAATGTTGTTTATCCCGGAGTCACATATTCCACTGATCCTACATCTCAGCTATATGGAAATAACACTGCTCCAGTATCCTCTGGAAATACTTATTTTTCTGATAAAAGTTCTCAGCCAGCCATATCTAATCAGTATGGTTATTCCAATAGTCCACAACTACAGATTTCTTCAAGTACAGATGGCCAACAAGAATCTAGTATCCAAAATTATTACCAACCGTCTCAATATTCTAATATGTACCCAACGTCTCAAACTGGTCAACAATCTAGTATCAACCCTGTTTCTCAGAGTATTACTCCTTTACCAAATGAAAATTTTAATTCTTCATCGTCTTACGGCTACACAAATCCAGAAAATGTAATCCACTCAACATCCACTCAATCTAATAGTGTACAACTTCCTTCTAATGAGGCTTCAGGTTATTCCGAAGTAAAACAGGATGCTTTAAATACTCTACCAATCCAATCTCACATTCAACAATTTACGTCTCCTGGAATCAAAGTGGAGCCCTCCCAATCACAATTTTATAATACACAATATAATTCTACAAACGTGTACTCAGAAAATGCCCAAATTTCTGTGAATTCTGATACAAATACTACCGTTGCCTCTAACTTTCCCCTCAGCAATTCACTCAGCCCAATCAGCCAGTGGCTAGCAATCCACCTCAAGCTACTGCATATGAAAGTTACTCCGGATACACATACAATCCCACCACCGGTTCAAATTATTATACTTATGGGTATCCTAATTCTACCGAAATGCAATATGGCAATTATACTTCTAATGTAAGCCAAATCGATAATTTATATACAAACGCTGGAACGTATGGAACCACACATTCACCATCAGGGACTTTTGATCCTTCTGCAATCAATCAAAGTGTAAATATGTATCCTGAACAAAACTCACAATATTATTCTCTGCCGTATGGGCACCAAAGTGTTGGATATTCTACCCCGAGTACTCCTATAGATCAACATAGAAACATAGATGTTGTTTCTCCCAGTGATCCATACAAAAACTATAGTAATCAAACATCTTTAACTTACGTTAATTCTAATGATACAAAGACAACCACCACTAATTCAGTTCAAGGTAAGTTTTTTTGTATTCAAAATTAAAAACATATATTCTTTTTTGATGCACCAGTTTATATTAATTGTATGATTTAATTTTCACATTTTGAATGCATAACTGTTATTGTAGGTAACAATGGCAATAAACCGATAATTGCTAAAGAAGAGGTTGTGGAAACACCAATCGATCCACCACAGAAGCTAAATGAACCTTCTACAATTGACTTGCTCTCTGGCTTAGATTTTACTGTTGAACAAAAACCCTTAATGCCAGAAATTAAAGTTCCACCTATATCGGAACACATAATACGAAAAGTTCCATCCCTTGAGGACAAAACAAATATTTCTAGCCAAATTCCCGAAGAAGATATCTCTCACATGTATGTCAAGATATCAGATTTACCGCCTAAAAAAGATTTATTCTCTGATCCAAGTTTGCTCAATAAGTTCACTCAAGAGGCGAAGAGTCTTCAATTATTTGTTGACGGCTTTACGAAGAAAACACACTCTGGAATTACTATGCTGGATTCCAAATGGAAGAAGATTCAGGATGGACAGGTTTGTTTTCGTTATTCTTTTTTAATTTCTATCCTAAATTTGTTGATCTTTTGTATCCATTTTTTTGTTTTATCTGTATTTTTTTTTTTCAGGCAAAAGAAAATTCTAACAAGTCAACTAAAGTTGCTAAAGACAATTTGGGTAAAAATGCGTCTCCTGATGTTTTCCCTTATGATGATACTAGAGTAGTACTTAAAGTAGATTCTGATGAGAGCTACGTAAATGCTTCTCATGTAAAGGTCAGTTGTTAACTTTCCATTACTTTGCAGCAATTTTATTATTTTTATTTTATTAGTTGTTTTTTTAATACAAATACATAAATTTTCAGCAAATTTCTTCATCATGCATTCCAATAATTGTTTCTGATTTACCGATCGAAGAAAATTATATCTACTTTTGGCAAATGGTCTATCAACAAAAGTGGCAATTATTGTGTGCCTTCAAACAGAAATAGAAGTAAGTTTATTATTATTTTTAACATGATGTTCTGTTTTTTTCTCATAAAACTTTTTGATTATTGATCTTTTTTATAGATGCAAGGAAAATTTTATGGCCCGATTGCGAAAAATCAACAACTTGAACTTTCATCAGATCTCAATGTTACGCTTATTGATATTAACTGCAATGTGAATTGGACAGAAAGAAAGTTGATAATCCAGTATAAAAATATATTCAACACAGGATTACTCATTACCAGATAAATGTTTTTCCCGCTAGGTAAATGATTATCCTGTTTTAATTTGTAACTTTTTTTTCTGAGAAAGTTTAAAATTGTTTTCTGCAAAAAAAAGTATTGCGCTAACAATTTAATATTATTTTATATGATATTTTTTGCAGAATTGTGAGTGCTCCTCTAGTGTTGTTAGTTGACAAAGTTCTGCAAACGAAAGATGAGAATATGCCGGATGTATTACCAAATACTTTAGTGCATTGTAGTACTGGGGCCGGTCGAAGTGCTCTGATAGTTCTCTTAACAATGGTCATGTGTCAAGTTAGAGCTGGATGTGCTGTTCTCAGAGGTAAGTAATGATACTGACATTTGAAAATAGTAAGACTGCAACTTAGTTTTGTATTTATATTTTTTACTCACAAAGATAGAGTTACTGTTAAATGTATTTGGATTGAGACCCATATTCATAGATAAATATTTAGACAAAGCAAGTATGCTCATTTTTACTTTAAAACTGCTAAACCAATCAGAATACACAATATTTTATTAAGTTTGAGATCCAATAATGTGTGCAGATATAACATTTGAAACTTGTCTCCTTGTCTAACATTCTACACTCCTTGCCGTAATCTTGGAGTAATCTTAAAGCTGAAGTACTCTGCATACTGTTGTCAGTCTGTTGGTTAATTTTATTTTTAAATTTTATGAAAATTTACCAAGATTTATTTTGTTTCAGATATGCTAGATTCTGGATTCATTTACTTATGCAGTACTAGAACTAATGTATTGGAGGATACAAAATATCTTGTGGACATTTATAGAACTGTTCTATTTTATGTACAAGGAGTGTTATGCTCTGGTAAGATATTTTATTTTGACGTTTTTTAAATATTGATATTTTTTTTACATTATTATGTAAACTTACTTATAACCACAGTATTTATGCTGAATACTTTTTTTTTTTTAAGCTTATTTAGTAACTTCTTCCATAAAAACACTATTTTTAATAAAGGTACTTATTTGGAATTAAAAGTTTATTTTTAAAATTCATCTCATTTTTATAGTATGGATAATTATCAGTGTTTTTGCAAGTCGAAATTTTAAAATTTGGAGATTCGGGCATCATAGAATGCCCTTTGTATAGATTACGCAGAGAACATCATAGTCTAAGCTTAAATCGAGAGGCGCACAGTTTACACCCGCGCTGTGCAAGCGGGTTTCCTGCAAGGCATCGGACCCTCCCAATCATAGAATGCCCTATATTTTGATATCTGGCGAAGGTTTTTTATGAATGAATCTACTAAAATTAGTATTATTTTTAGGAACCGTAATGTTTAATGGTGAAGCCGTATCTGTTCCGAGTGGAGCGAGTGTTCCGCCGCCACTCCTTCCCACACATTCCCGACAACACTCGGCGGACTTGAGCAAATTCAGCAAGGAGAGTTTCGAGGAAATGAAACAAGTGGCTGGACTCAAGAGTGGAGATATGAAGGACCCGTTGAGCTATTTGGATCCCCTTTGGAGTCTTAAGAAACGCAAGGAATAGATTTGTATCTACACTTTTATATAAAAAATATATCATACCCGTACTATTATTAAAAACTGATTATAGACTATGTACTTTAAATTAAAGATATCGTTATTTTGCTTTTTTATCCCAATACATATTTAAAAAAACATTATTTTAATATTTCTGTAGTATGTAGGACCTACATTGTAGGCACATATTATGTATTAAAAATTTCTCACAAATTCGTTGCCATAAAATCCACTTCAGATCAAGAAATATGGAATGAGTATGTTATTGTACTGTTAAATTATAATGTGCTTTATGTGGGAGGGATTTTGAAAATTACATGTAATATGGGTGTCTATTGCATTTACTTAATTGAAAATAATCATAAAAAAGTAATCATTGGATACAAATACAAGTTATCTCATCACCATGCAAATTATCTGATAATAAAAAGCCATCTGAATGTTTTCTCAGAATATTTCAATTTAAAAAAAAAAATTGAATTTACAAATGTGCTGATATTAGAAACCCCTTTAAAATAATCTAATTTTGAAAATTCAAGAACAAAGTAATTCAATAATAACTCATTGGCATGGAATTTGCCCACCAAGTATCCAATAAAAAAAAATTATAAATTTAAAAATTCGAAGTTTACTTTCAAAATATTTCATAAAATGCCTTCCTTTATGTCACAGGACTGGTCTTAGAGCACTTGTAGTGTAGAAACATTATTTTCAGAAATTACAGTGCACCGATCTAATGTGCAACACCAAATCAAGTTAAGAGTCCCATAGATAGTCGCAAACTCCAAATTAGAGATTTTACCTGAGAATCTTCCTTTACTACAACTCGTTTGCGACATTAAATTATTTAAATTGATCTTCAATATTAAAGTATGAAAATTAAGAAAATTCATGTGTTTTTTATAACAAAAGAAAAAAAAGACAGCCATAGCATGATCCTTATTCATACGCCATGGTGAAGAAGGAGCTAGACATAATGTGAAAAGTTAATAATGTCAATGCATGTGGAGAAATTAAATGGTTACTTTTGATATCTTTTATGGCATGATGTCTGGATGAATACAATGCGTCTCAAAGCTTGTAAAAATAATTATTCTGTTTTCTGTGTTTCGAACTTTTAGTTTTAGTTGAAAAAATATCTCTTCTTTTACTGTATGAGGAGGGGGGTTGAGGCTATACTTTATTTTTCTCACATGATTGTGTAATGGTGATGTCCACTATGTTTGCGCACCTACTGCGCTCTGCGCTTCTGCAATTGCTCCCGGTAGTGGGTACATTTGCAAACATTGCACGCTCCATATTGCTCCCAGTAGTGGGTACGCTTGCAAACATTGCACGCTCCATATTGCTCCCAGTAGTGGGTACGTTATACATATTCGCAAACGTACCCACTACCGGGAGCAGTTGCAGGAGCGCATAGCGCAGTGGGTGCGCGAACATAGTAGACACCCGGTTCGAGAGTAACAAATGTGTGTTACGACTTTTTATATAATTGTTTAAGCTGTTATATATTTGTTTTACTTTTGTGCCTTAAAATTCAAGGAGAATTCCTTGATTTTTATATTTTAATATCATGTTTATTTATACAAAATTATGTGTTAGTATTATATACCTAATACATCAAAAAAATATGTAACTTTTGCGTATTAAAAGAATTGATTGACAGCACTTCTCAATACTATCATAGTGTTTATATACACAATTTAGATTTCATACTGGTTTTACAAACAAAAAATGTCTAGCTATAGAAATTATCATGAAAAATAAGAGGAAAAATCAAATCACATGGTTATGAACCTTGAGCACTGAACGATATACGTTAAAAAAGGCTGAAAATAAAATTAATTACAAAATTATATACATAAAGTATATGGTACATCACAAATATTATACTGAGCAATATTATTTAAAGACGAAGCAAAATCATCCAAAAATACCATAAATTTTTATTTCAACTTTTAGAAAACACAATTTTTTTAAGATCATAATATGGGTAAGAATTGTGACATTCTATAATGCTAATTATTATGGAAACAGTTTCTTAAATTCTGAACCGGCATAGAAAAATATCTCCCGTTTGTTATGTGTCAATTGTTTATCAAAGAGAATTTCATGATTGACATCATATATACGCATAATAAATGCGAACTATTTTTTTTACACACATCCGAAATTGCTCCACAGATGGGCTTGTTAACAGCTAGTTACTGTACTTGGTAAAAAAAAATATAATTCATATATGGACACAGAGTGCTGGCTTTGCTCTTATTCAATATTGAATGAATTCCATAATAAATACATATTTTAGTTATTAATTTCTATTATTAAATACACTTTGGCATGATTTGATTATCAAAATAATAATATGGTAGGGAGTGTGATATGACTGATAAGGTTATTTTATATGTATAAATAGCATTGGATATGGAAAATATTATTGTATTAAAAAACAAATAGTTTTAAAATAATATTAAATATAAAAATTAATTTAAAATAGTAAACACCCAATAAACCTTTAAAAAAATATTGTCAATTCACTCATTCCTAATTTTTCCAATTGATTTCCATATTAAATTATAACAATAATAATAATAATGTGAAGAAAATATTAAGTCCAAAATATTCTTAATTGCATGATTAATTTTTTAACCAATTTATTTGATTCAAATGTAAATTTGGTACATTGGTGTATCTAATTTCTTGGATTCCGTCAATAACTACAAAGCAACATTAACTATATCAAAAATAACAATTTTTACTTACGAAATTATCAAAGCATTTTTATATTTATTTGGTATTTTTTTTGTAGGTAAGTATAAGAAATTTGTATCCTTAATAAAAATTTTATGAAATTAATGTAATTTGTCCTGTCCTGAACAAGGAGATACTAAACCCATACCTACCTATTATATATGTATAATGATAATAATATTTATATTTACATGACATATTATTACTACATATTGGCCATTTATTGAAATTGTTGATTGAAATAATAATTATAATATGATATATTGTCATGTTTATCTATGTTATTGCAATTGAAATTACTCCCTAAAAATATAAATATTGTTCTATTAAATTTTATTATTTTAATTATTATTGTGCATTTTTGTATGCTATTATATAATATGTACCTAATTAAAAAACCTCTTTGAAACACTTAGTTTTATTTAATTTTTTTTATTGTATGTAGGTATTTTTTTGAAGAAAAAATATTTGTCAAAAATAAATAAATATTATTAAGTATTATTTAAAAAATTTTCTTCTATCTATTTTTTCTGGTACCTATTAAATGTGAAGATTATTTTATTAACCAACACATTAACAAATTAATACTGTTTTCTTTTTATTCTTTCCTCGCTCTTTTGAGATCCGAATTAAAAATGAATTTGTGGTGTAACCCTATTAGCCTTTCCACAGCTGTTTTAAATTTTTTATGGAGTTTTTAAACCGAGTGTTAAATGAGGAAAATTAGGTTTTCTTATCAAGGCTGTGAATAATAGCGCCTTTTGAGGCCGATCGGGTTTAGTTTGAGCGACTGCCGCCAGTCGCTCACCGCACCGTCCGTGAAAGAGAACCCGACGAGCGACAAGCGACAAGCGACAAGAAATTCCAAGTTCCGAATCGGCGCGGTCAGGCGCGGTGCAGCGGATTCTGCGTTTTGTGTTGATTTTGAAGTGCGTCGGCGCCGGACGTATGTTGCGGTAGAGCAAGTTTTTGGCTGTCAAAATCGAAAAAACCTACGTTCGGGCGGAGTGTAAATAAACAAGTGTTATTAAATTTATTGAGAAAAGAAATTGATATTATTGACACATTGTCGATAGAAAAAAAAGTGAATTCGGAATACTTCCGAAAAAGTGATTTTTGAAACTGCTCAAAATGTGCTGTTTCCTAGTGAAAACAATAAAAATTTAACCCTTTTTATATCCATAACGTTACTATTTAGTATCGAACACATTCGCGACAGTTCGAAGTTCGCGAAGATATAAATAATATTTTTATCGGTGTTATCTTTCGCGATTTGAAATTAAAAAAATCGTTGTGACATTTGTTGTGTGATGTAGAGCAGTCCGCGCGTGTCGGAGAATCCCGCAATTTAGTTATTCGGGTTACGATGGGTGACCGGTGATCTGGAGATGAAGACCAGCAAGCGCAGCGGTGGGGAGGGCAGGGGCGCGGACGTGGCGCTCGACGGCCGGGGCTGTCTGTCCCTGCAGCAGGTCCTGGACGCCTTCAGCGCCCCCATCGGGGAGGAGCACGCGTGGCGCTGTTCCACCAGGGGGGCGGTGGCGCTGCGCCGGGGGCTGCGGGCCCCCGGCCCCCGGCGCGCGCGCGCGCCGCGCCTCCCGAGACACTTCTTCCTGCACAAGGACGGGACCGTGCACCAGCGCACCCTGTGCTACAAACTTTCCTTACATGGCCGATTCAAATATTTGATTACAGGGTGCTAACTAAAAATATTAAAAATTTAGATCAAATATTTTAAGTACCTATACTTTTACATTCTTACTAAATTTTTTTTATAATCCATGTAAGGCAGCTCTGTAGATCCCCTTTTGTAATCGCTGCCCTGGACAAATTAGGTATAACTAATATGCCATCTTGTCCGCCTAGTAGCATAGTGCTACCGTGCATGAATTCGCGGGTTCGTTTTCCGTAGGGAGTCAACATGAAATATTGATTTAAATATTATTTTCATATTAATATTTCGCACCCCGGGAACAAAAGAGAGTCAACTCTAAAAACAACCTTTTTTGGGAAATGGCTAAAAACACTAACTTTTTTGTTTCTTAATTTTTTCACAATTTTTTTTTGTTGTAATTTCTACGACATCTGTCGCAAAGGTTTAAGAGCTTTTTTAGTTCTGTTTAAGTGATTTCGTGCGGATGGTAAAACCCCACCAAAAAAGTACAGAACCTCTATTTTTCTAAATTTTGAGTTGTCTCTCTTTTATTGCCGGGGTGCGATTTCATTTGATACCTTGGACTGGTACTAAAGCGTGAAAGCATTTGTTCGCGTACATCACGTAAATTCATTCATATTTTTTATTACACTGGCAATCTTAAAATCGCAGTTTAGCTTGTTGAAAAAATCGGTAGTATTGAAGAAGATTACCTACGAGGAAAATGGCGAAAGCTCGAAATGGAATCCATATGCTCTACATAAAGAGCGGATATAGGATGACGATGATGATGATGATTATTGTTATTCCTTACACATTAGTACCTAAACACAATTATCTGATTATTTATTGGATTTTTTTTTGTATGATTTTTATTGCGTTATATTTATTATGTATAAATAACAATAATTTGAATGAAAACACGAAACTGTAAAATTTTCTTCCAATTTTTCTTTTATTATGTTTGCAATCGTCTAGAAGCATAAACATAGCAGATTTCTTAATGCTTCTGCATAATATTACTCATCTATACGAGATCATAAATCTGTAATACATATAATAAAGTTCGAATTTATAAGAAATCGATTCTAGCTTCCATTCCCATTTCACATTCTAGAGATAAAATTATCTTATAAAAAGGACGAAGAGCTTCTAAAATAAACATTGCGTTTAAGTATTTAATAGCTTTGATACCTCCAAAATTATAGGAATACATATTTTAGTAAAGAGCAAAAGTATACGGAAATTCGTAAACAAACGAACAAAATATTATTTAATATTTTACGAAATGCTTTGTGTTACCTGTAGGTATGAAAAATTATAAATCGCCTCATTGTACTTTCTTTTTTATGATTTCATATTATTTAATGGCTGCAATTTAAATTGGAACTAATAATTTTATTTTATATGCATCATTTAACACAGCATTTGCATGAAATAAATATTTATATTATATTTTCCTGCATACGTTATGTTACCATTAATATCATTGTATCTAATGCCATTTCAATATCTAGGAATTTATTCATTTTAAAAACTACGATGATATACTTTCAATATTATCAAGAAAAAATGTAATGTACCTAAGTACATAATAGAAATTGACCGATTACGATTTTTGAAGTACGATTTTTTTTAAATTAATAATAGGTGAAATTTTATTTCACACATTTTATTTACCACGCGTGCCGTTCACGCGATTTGCCAAACAATCCACTATTTTAAAGGGGTAGGCAAGTTCTTTTCATACGTTCCGCTAATTTTGTGAACTGAAGGTATGTACTGTATCTGTGGAATGAATTATAGAAAATCCACTTGATGAAATATAAACCTTGTACCTTGTACGTCATAAGCAAGGTAAAAAAATAATGTAACTCCCATTTTTAAAAAAAGCTGTGGAATGAACTTTAGTTCCTATTTTCTTATCGCAAAACAACTTTTTTGGCAATTTGTATACTCGTATATATCATTAACGCCTTTATTACACTATCGCAGCGATCCGCGATAGCGAAACCACGAAAAATCTGTCCTAATGTTTAAAAAAGGTATCGCGTATGTTGCGTCTCGCTCTTACTTTTTGTGACTTCCTATGTTTGGGTCTCTATTCACGGCGTATCGCTGTTAGCAGTCAAACTTGTTTTACATTGACGCGGCGATACCGCCGTTCGATTTTCGCGTTTCGTCGCGATATCGCGCACCTTTAAAAATTACAGATTTTCGCAGCGATAAAGATGGTGGATGTAAAGTCACAGAAAAATTATTGCATTTGATTCGCGGATATTCAGAATTATACGATATAAAAATACTTGTAAAAAAGAAGTTAGTAGCATGGAGAAAAATCCAGGAAGGGACGGGTTTAGATGTTTTTTAGATGGATTTAGATGATTCGTTTTTGGTTGACTTCATGAACCCATATTCTGCGTCTTTTTTCAGCGTAGATTCGAGCAGTAATAATTCCTCCTCTTCAACATGGAGAGAGATACGTCCGACAGGGGTGACATTTTGAACACAAATGAGCTTTGAGCTTAGCGCAATAGCGCAGCGTTTGCTGTTACATATTTCGCTACCGCCAACGATTCGCTGAAGTTTCGCTACCGCATATCGTGGCGGTGGTGTACTAATGACGTGAGGACGATTTGTGTTTTATTAAAATATGTTCATATAAGAATGCGTGTTTAAAAAATATAATGTTTTAAATTGATCTTGGAGTCGCCGCGTTGCGAAAAGTCAACTAACATTCATACTTACTTGTATTGATAATTTCGAGATAGTGGATATATTTTTATCAACGAAAAAAGTGGTTGGTTTTCTGATTATAAAGGATTAAAAAAACTATTTTGATTAAAATTTTTATCCAAGTTGTAGGAAGTATTTATTTCTCTAGGCTAAAAATATTTTTTATCTGTCTTTGTTGATATTTTGAGTTATGATTTTCAGTTTCGTTTTTCTTGTTCTTAACATCACGGGGGGGGGGGGAGGTGGCAAAGCAAGCCTTCTTACTAAATGATATTCTATCTGGTTATTTAGTGATCAAGATTCACTGCACTTAGTGTGCCAAAGCAGTTCCCTATGCACTATCGGGTGCGGATAAAGGTTAAACTTTCCTTTATCGTACCAGTGACCTCTGTAAACGCTTAGGTATCCATATTCCTTCCCAAATGTCTTCGTCTCCGCTGAGATATTGCCAATGATTATGTCAGTTTGTTTCCATGCTGTGTTTATATCGGATATGTTGCGGGTATTTGATATTGCGAGTACACTGAATTCCTCGATGGTGGTCGTGCAAGAGCATAACTAACCTCCGAAGGTAAATTTATTAAACATACGGGCGAACCGCATTCAGTTTATTTCACACCGCAAAACACAACTAAATTCTTATTATTCCTTGTAGCTACATAGGTGCATTCTGCATAACAAACCTACATAATATTTATCATTGAATAGTTTTATATTTACATCCCGTGTCTACAATGTTTGTTGGGTATTCTCATTTCGTATCTATAACATTCTCACCGATTTGATCGGTTCTGAGAGTCGTTCGGTTTGGTTTACAACATTTTCTACTTTTTCTAGCACATAAAGCGGATGCTAGCAGCTATAAAAATGATAATATTGCAGATTTATACATCACATTCGTAACATACTATTATCATTTGATATTTTGGTATCAGGTCCAAATAACTTTAACAAATTTACAACTTGTATCCAATATTCCCGTTATTTTATAACAACAGAGATAACATAGGCTTAGTGCGTATCTGAGGTGCCGATACAGAAGTTTAACGATCGTTTAATTATTGCATAGCTATTTCGTAGATACCTTTATGTCAAATGCCTGTAAATCAACCGGGCTAAGTATAGATAGGTACCCACGACATTATATTTTTATATTCTCCACTTAATACCTTTTATTGCTGCATTAAAAGTGAATACTATAATAGGTACGATCGTAAAATTATTTTCTTTCCCACAATTCGAGGAAGATGTATTCTGGGATCTCCGCGGGAGTGATGTAAATTTGACAATAGAGTTTGAACCTTAAGTCAACTTGGGATAGAATCTGTTCTGGGAAGCGAACACTCTTGCCTCCGGTCTACGGGGTGGGGCAGGTAGACAGCGACAGGTAAATATAGGTGTATTTACTTCCCCAGGGGTGAAGACCTGAAGTCTAGTGCCCAGTTGTACTCTTCAATGTATCCCAACAATAGGCATTTACTGTCGAGTCAGTCTTACCAACATCTTACAAGGAAGGTGTTTATTTTAAGCGACCATTTTTATTTAGAAATCACCTAGAAAAAATCCTCTACGTTTGTGACGAGGGTCTTAAAACATCAATAGAAATTAGGGAAACGATCATGCGTAGTTCAGAATCAGAAAATATTTCCGAAATATACGTCCTCAATACACGAAAGTAGTAGGTACCTTGTTTTAAGTAACTGTATTTGCCTACATATATAATATTGAAATCGCATGAAACAAGAACCATACTCTTGTCATGAAAATCGAAATCTAGATTAATATGTATTCCTATACCTATTGCCTATTATTTAAGGTTAATGATACCACGCTACTATACTTAGTACTCTCACTTGACTCTCAAACAAAACAATATTATGTAGGTAACTACACATTATAAAATAGTAAATAAGTATAACATGATGGACGATGACTATTTTAACGCGTAAAGTATGATAAATTCAAGCGCATCTAATAAGTCGTAGTTACAGTACCTACCTAGTTGTCTACGATGCTGCACCGCCTACCGAGCGGGTGAGGGCTGCGGCGGGGGTGGGCGGGGGCGGCAAGGCCGTTGCTCTAGTGATCGATAAAGCCCCCTTCCCGCGCCGCCCCCGCCTCATGCCAGCCAGGCTCTTCCTCAATATAACTCGCCCGAAGGATGCCATCATCTTTAAATAACCCCTGAACTTTACCACCCTTATCTTGCATTTGTACGATTTTATATTTCGTATACTAGACGAAAGCTTTCAATTAGTTTTTTTTTCAAGTTAAATTTCTTTTAACGCAATCTTATGATATTTGCACACATTTCAATATGAAAATACTATTTTCAATGAAGCCTATGCGGCTTGTGCTTGAAAATGGGAATCAAGTCTTGGCGGAGAGGGGATTTGAACCGGAGATCTTTAATATAAGAGTACTACAGTAGGATGCGTAAGTTAGTTTTTTTTATATATTAAAAAAAGCGTATATGTATTGATATTGGCGTGATCATAGATTAATTAATTAAGTAATTAAGTAACAATAACAAACAAGACTATGAGCTAACAACAATGGTTGGTTAACAATGAGGGCTGGTTGGAAGATATTGCTTAAAAGCAATAAGCCCGCCCTTGTACTCTTGCTATATAATTGTACATGATGTTTTAAATAAATAAATAAAGAGGATCAATCAAATCAACACCTATCATACTTAGTTTTACCACACATTCGCCTGAGAGTCGCATTTCAACTGTATTAAATCTACTTTCATCCTTATTTTTTTATTATTATATTACAATTATTGAATTTCAATCTGGTTCAACATCTAACCAACACAGTAACTCGACTATACCACGATTACATTAATTAGGCAATAAATATGAAGAGACTGCTGATATTATATCTAACACTCTGCAAAACTATATTAAGCGCTCAATGTTAAATCAATTTATGGCAGCTCGTTCAAGTAATCTCGAATTGTGATTTCCTTTGTATTAATTTTTTTATATATTATGTTTTTTGTAACTTTTTACAACTTGTTTTTGAAGTAGTTTATTCATCTTAAAACCCAAATTTGAATTGTAATGTAACCTAATAAATCTACTTTTGATGCAATGTAAATTAATGTAACTGTAATATAACTTAATAAATGTATTTTAATGCAATGTAAATGCCATCAGGCGTATATGTGCTAATAAATAAATAAATAAATTTGATTCATCAAGTATTAGTAACCGCGTTAGGCACAATAAAAACATTTGAAAATAAAACTACAAACTTTTTTAAAAACACCATTTTATTTCGGTCTCAATATGCATTATTTCTCGCGTCTTATGGACTTTAACGTAATTTTGGAATGTGTTCGAAGTTTTCATAATCCATGTTATCTATTCGTGAGATGAGATAACCTCAATTTATACATGTACCTGAGTTGTGTAATTACCTATTCATGTTTATTTTGAAGCTTTGTTTGATATCTGATAAATACCCTGCAGTAAGTAAGTAACACACTGCGATGAAAAGGCGACCTTTTGTAAATATATCAAAACAAGAAAAGTTGCTATGATGATCCGTATTACATTATACTTTTACCTACGCAGTACTGTCTTTTTAATTTAATATTCTTCTTTTAATAAGTATCATCTAATTGCTTTGTTTTACTATGCTTTATCCTCATCCTACTAAAAATAGCTCTTCATAGCTTATAACTTCCCATACATCGTACTTAATATTTTGTTTCGATATTGACAGTGGACAAGTGAAAAGTCGGAATAATCGGCGTGTGTGTGCATGAGAAGATGTATGAATGTAGAGGAAGCGAAGAAAGTGTGTCATGACATAGTGGTATGGCGTTCTATCATGTCTGCCTACCCTACGGGGAAAGGGCGTGATGGTTAGTTAGTTAGATATTGATACATTGTACGTAATAATTTCATTGCTTTTTATTATCGTATGAATTCTTGGTTTTAATGAGAAAGTGGATATTCCCTATTATTTATTTTTTAGATATAGTATGATTATCTGTTATTACAAGTAAATCTTGACCTAAATGATATTTATGGAACGAAATAAATAATATAATTTTGTGCTTAGGTACTAATAATCATTCATGTACGTATTTAAGAAGGTACCTACCCAAGTGTTGCTCGTAACGAAACTGTTTCGAATCCATTTAAAGTTTTTCCACCATTTATTCATTCTAAACTAAAAGACTTTTTAAATTTATGAGCTTGAGCAGTTTGATTTTTTACGCTGGCTGTGGGGTTTATAGCAGGAAAAGTGGCTGTCAAATACGTGCTCCGAGCGAGAACTTTAAAGATGACTTCACAGAATACTTCAACTTATTACGTAGATATAAAGTACGTATGAATTGTAGTCCAAGCTGACTAAAGGAATGTAGCCTGTAAGCTATTTTTTTCTTTGTCCGAAAGGTATAGCTTTAAAAAAAGTTTTTTAACCTCTCCACCTACATACCCTGTTCGTATTATCTAATTAATAATTGAACTCGAGGAATGATTTTTTGGTGAAAATAATAATTTACCTTATGTAATTAGTACCTGCTGGTTTTGTAATGAAAATGAATTTGATTTTACTTTAATTTAAATAACTTTTAAGTACTTAGTTATAAAAAGATACTAGATAGATAGATAAAAACAATGGTGTATGTAATCAATTATTATTAAGTACCTAGGTAAGTATGTTATTTGATATATTTTACAATATGTTTTCATACAGTAATTTATCTACTTTAGAAAATTGCAAGTAATAATGGTTAACGGTTTTGCGACATTGTTTTTATTCTCTAACTCTAATCACTTCTTTCATTCTTACCTTATAATTGTACAATTATGAAGTACTTACATTAAAACATTCGTTTATGAAAGAATCGGAGAGTTTTGTAGCTGAGTAATATTTTTTTGTTTTCCTGTTGACATAATAATGATTGCACATCAAACATCAAAGGAATAATGTAATCACCATAATTGTAAAATGAGTAATTTTCTTTCATCATATCCGAAAAATAGCAATTACCTACTCGCACACATTACACGAATCTTTTATATTTTGTCAGTTTGAAGATAAGATTTCACAGATGTGATTATTTCAGTTTACTTACAGTAAAATTATAAGTTAATCCTTTAATGGTTTTCAGGCTTTCGCATCATAATTATATCAAAATACTTCAGGAGTCCTTATGCTAAATCTATGGATTTTTAACAATAATTTTACTGTTTCTTTTCCATATTTTATACGAAAAGCATTTAGGGTGGTTTTGATGCAAAAAAAAACAACATATTAATACATTCTTTTACTTTGTGATAAACAAGCAATCAGGGTTGAAACCATGATTTAAATACTTCGTCTAAGCTTTAAACTCTACTTTTACTGTTCTTCATTAGTTATAAAAATCAATGTAAGCGAATTCAAACTGAAATTCTAGCGTCTTTATACTGGGGATTCTTCGTCATCCTTGTAACTTTGACATTTCGTCAATTTTTCTTTCTTGACGTATGGATATGGCGATGGTACATAGTTATCACGTAAGTATACTTACTTCCAATACTTTTCTGAGTGTTCCAGTATGCAAACTGCAAGCCTCCTGATGCAAGTACATAAATTTCCTTCAGCGTATTGTATTTGATTGAAACAGTTAACAGATATATTATGATTTCATCTGACTTTCTCCTCGTCTCGATGACTGTCCGGTATCATTTGATATGCAAAGCAACGGACAATGCAATGTAGACCGACCCTACATACCTATTAACTAATTAAACAAATGTAACTAATTCGCCTATTTCCATTTTCCATCAGAGTAGGTACTTCATATTTTATTTTGTAACGCTTATAGAGGTTATTTTAGAGAATTCGCTCCACACAAAAGCAATCTTATATTATCCTTTCTCTTGCCTATTATTAAAGTATACTTCGTACAAAACATTTTTAAATAGGGTATTTTTTGCCTATTATTGGAAGTTACCCACTACTTGTCACTCTTTCATAATAACTTTCTATTTTTACGTTGAAAACGCTAGTTATTTGAAAAAAAAATTGGTTGTACCTTCAAAATGTTTGTGCGAGTTATGTACTTTTTAGTAAAAATGTAATAAATATGTACATTATTGAATAATTACTATGGTAATTTCAGGGAAACGCCTTATCCTCATTATTTGGCCTCCAAAACACCACGCATCGGTACAAAAAGTTAATTACGTATGTATTATAGATATGAAAGAAAAACTGATTTTTCTATTCTACAAAAATTTTTAAACAAGATAAACGATGTAATAACAAAGATTTTTCTGTATTTACATAATATTCGCAATACATAATTTTTTATGTCTAATTATCATATCTTGTTAATAATAATCAATAAGTAATTAATAATCACGTTAGGTTTTCATGTTTAGTTTGTTCCATTTGGTGATAAAACACAGCGTTCATCCATAAAATCACATTAACTATTTATAATCAATCTGCAGGCCTCTTAATGGCCAGAATGTGGTACGTTTAGTACATTATGTATATGGATTTATTATGCAGAAGTAGGGGTACATTCTCCGTGATCACGGACATTAGCATACATCGGTGGCTTCAGTGTTCGCTGTTCTATCTTTCATCGTGTACAAGAACAGGTTGTGCGGGACTTGGTTATCTGAGGACTGATCGTCCATTCTTCTGGGCGGCCGCGGCCAGCCCTCCTGACCGCCGCTGAAGCTATACTCGACTCTCCACTCTCCACTCTCCACCATCCCATCCGCATCCCCACTATAATCGATAACGGACTTAGCAAATAATATACACGACCATCTAAGCTCATGACACGATTGTCACGGTAAAATTATGCATAAATAATGTTTTGTAAATCTGTTTTTACATATCTATGAATAGGTACCCTTATCGTGTGTTTGTTTGGTTTTACCCGAAATTCTTTTTAATTTTCTTATCGTAAGATTGCAGTTATCTTGAGATACGAAGCTATTATTATGATTACTCTATTTAGTCAGTCAATATGAAATGTAATAAGTTTGGTAATAACTTTTCTATAGATAGTAAGATAATTTTGTTGCTTTATTGTTAATTTAGAAAATACCTAGGTGTATCTTAATTACAAAAGCATTAAGGTATTTTAAAATATAAGATTCGAGCTGTAGGTATATTTTAGATTTATACGGTGTTTCAAAGTGTAAACGCTTCTCTACATACTTACTATGTTTGCTAAAAGTATGTATTTGAGTATTCGAGTAGGTACCAGCATCTATCAAAAGGTGTCGAGAATAAAAAATCCATTGTTGTTCATGTTTTGATTGATTACGTACACCATCTTGTTTTGCCAAGCGATGTAAACAATAACTCGTTTTTTAAAGCGTAAAAGTTTCGACCCTCTTGACTAGAATTTCAAGCTATCCAACGGCTTCGTTTTATTTCACTTATGAAAAAACTTGCTTGCCAAAAATAAACATATGATGTGTACACTCGTGTACTTTTATCGTAGGTACTTAATCTTGATACACAAGATGTCTCCGTTGTCATTACGTGTGCGTCTCCCAAAAAGTTGGGCAACGCAACTTGCAATGAATTATAACGGAGTGAACTGGAGTGGAGAGGGTGTAGAATGTTGTCTCTCGTATCTGCTTTCTCTCCACCGACCCTGTCCTCAACAGTTTACAGTTATGACACAAGAAGATGAGATTATTTCCACATTTCCCAGGTCCGCGGTAGTGGGTAATTACTGTTCACGCCTACCGCCAATCGGCGCCGGATTCTCCCAACTAACAGAATCTAGCCGCGTGGGAACCGCCGCCGCCGCCGCGCGCCCGTTCAGGGTTATAGTGTATGAGTGTTTACCTTTTGCTGACATGTAATAACTGCCGAGGAGACAAGATAATATTACGTTAACAAAACATTATCTAGGTACTACTCATGTATCTACATGTTATTATATTTACATAAACCATAAACCCTAATGACCTAGGTCCGGTGCGGTGGTCCGTCATGATGACATTGGTTGCAGTTTTTAAATTTAAAACTGAATAATAGATAAAACAGTCGAATATTTGTAAAAAATTATATTGACACTATAGTCAACGGAAATAATCAATAAATCAATATGTGTAATGAGCAGTATAGCATAGGTATGTAATAGTTGTCTAATCTTTATCACTATTCTCATAAAAAATAGATTGAAAACATTGACGATTAAGTAGGTATTATTTGTTTATCTTGAATAACCCAACAGTAGTTATTTTCTTGGTAAGTGCGTTATTAAGTTTTATTGACGGTTTTTATTAATTTGATTCACCGATTAATTTCCGGTAACGTCAAATCACAGGAAGTAATCTCCTCTATCACACCTTATATTGACACATATCCTCAATTTCCTTTGATAAATGTTTTGTTTACTATGATTATATGTAAGTAGTAATTATGAATACTTGGTTTTTTTTTCTTAAAATAATTAATTTTAATCAAAATACCCTCTTCACCCATGTATCATGAATTAGACAGATTAGAATATTGTATTTACTCTGCAGATATTATTATTTTTTTTGTAGTTCCAAAAATAATTTTATTTCATTTTTACATTGTATTTTTTTGGTTTTAGGATGGGAATAAGAAAAAATGAAAAGGTAATTAAAAAAGGGTATTTTTTGTAATTTTGATTAAAAAATTAATTAATTAAATAATACATTTAGCATTTATAAACAACAGAAAAAAAAATTCAGATAATACTGTTTTTTTTTTTTTTTTTAAATTTGCAGTTTTCAGAGCAAGGCAGTTTTTTAACGACTTACGAAACTGAACGTTTGTGGAAAAATTCTATGAAAATTTGTGTTACTGACATCTACCAAAAATATATTTAAATGAACAGTTTTTTAATTACAAAAAAAAGATCAAAATTATTTTTAAAAATTTGAACTTGTGGTATCATATTATATAATACTATGTATATATTATGATGCTATTATACGGGAAGAGGATACGTCAATCTTGACGTCAATACGATAAACAGTATTGGAAAAACTTAGATACATTGGAAAACTGGATTCCATGTTTCATCGCTGCTTTTTAAATTCCGTTAGTTGACTTTTTAAAATCTGTATCGATAGTGAGGGTTACCGCTGGCGCCTACCGGAAGTATGATCAAATTAACAGCAGTTACGAATCTACACAATTTTCAATAATTTTACATCCTTAGTCACCCTTTGAGATCAGCGCTCTTTTAATGAGGTAACATCACCTGATAAAAATACTTGATGTAGTACCAACATTTATTCTTTACCTATAAAAAATTTTATACTTTACGTTTAAAAACTCTGAAATGCGTAGGTACATAATAACATAATATTAGAAAATATAATACTAAACACTAGACATGGAAAAGAAAAGTTGTAATCCTTTTTTAATTAAACATTATTAGGTTAAACTTTTCAGGTACATCAAGTATCTTACTGTGTAGAAAAATATTATTTTGATTAATATTTCTACATATATCGCACAAATTACATTACATTCTTTATCTTATCTGCGGTCCAAGTATTGTACTGTATTGACTCTAGACAATGTGACTGGTACACAAAATGCGTTTGTATGCACACAATTGTATAATTAAAATATGTTTCAAGTATCAAGATTTGTCATATTCACAAGTAAATATTTGTTTTAAGATCACTAATGTGGGATGAAAATAATACCTTAAAGGTACATGCGACTGATACCACACGATAAAGAAATTAAAAATTCCCTCTACCACTGAAAAATCGAATTAAAATCATTCATTTTCGGTCAAAAAAAGCTTAACAATGAAGCATTGACCACAAACTTTTAAAAAGTCTTTGTTTTTTTGATTATATAAATATTTATTGACATTGGTAGGTGCAATTCCATGATTTCATAATTTTATATAACTAATAAAAATTTGTTTTTGACTAGTTAGCGCTTTTACCCTGTTACCAGTCTGAAGATGCCCGTAATTAGCGCTTTTACCCTGTTACCAGTCTGAAGATGCCCGTAACAACAACAAAAAAGCGCTAACTGGTCAAATAAATAAAAGTGGAAGTGTACCAATACGTTGTATTAAAATAATTAAATATTTGAAGATTATTTAATATTACCGATATTACTTGGTGCGACTTTTGAAAAAATACTTTTTTCCCCCATCCATATTTATCTCTATCTTAATGATAATGATTCATTTTAAAAGTTACTTTAACCAGTATAGATTATCGGTTTAACTAAAATCGATTTCTCAGAACAATATTTCTAGTTAGTCATGTTTGTGTACAAAGTTGCAGTGATTACAAACCCGATTCGGGGGATAAAAGCACTTTCTAGAAATGTATCATCAATCATCGAAATCTATGTCCGCGTCCGTTGCGAAAGCGCCACGTATTCGACTACAATAAAACGTATTATGTCCGATGGTCAATATTCAATATTGATCTTCGTTAGGAATCGTGTAATAGCCGTCTAATAAAACGATGTAGGACTTAAATGGACGTCCGAGGAATGCAAACCGGTGACTGGTGAGTGTATACAACATCAATATTATACAGTGCACCCGTCCATCAAACTATTCGGCCAAGAAGAGATCACGCATTCTCAATAATGCAATAATAATTTATCCTTTCTTAATATAATAAATCGAAATCACTATTTCTTAGCCATCATTCATATTACAGTATTAAGAAATTAAATGCCTAAATATTTATAGTCTGTGTACAAACAAACGTATCAGTTATGTAGATTGCGTTACTCAGTGGACAACTTTCATTTTTCGTCTCCTCGTAAACCCTTAAGAACCGTTACTTTCTCTGAATCCAGTGGACTACTAAAACTTGTCAAAAGAATCATCCCAGTACAGGATAAGTCAGTCTGCTAAGATTAAAATCACAGAATAACATGTTGATTCTATTTTCGAACTACTCGTATCTATGATTACAGTTGTTGGGTCATTAAAGGATTAGTAAAGGTATAAACACCTGAAAATTTTGTTTTTATTAGGTAATTATTAAATTATTAAACAAAATGAAATTTGTGTTACTATGGAATAATAAACGCCCAATAAAGTTATTTTACATTACATCCAATCAGTGACCTTTATTGAAAAATGTTATGACTATGCATTTGTGTATAACGGTAAAATATTCAGTAGGTTTTCGTTATCCGCACCTAATGGTGCATAGCGTACTTAATTAGTACATCCATTGCAGTATATCAAGCAAAAGTTAAAATATACTCAACCTATACACATTTTAACCCTTTCATATTTAATTAAGTACAGTGACATGTTCTGAATGTCCACTGGGCGCTCGTCCTCCGGCCTTGGGTGGCCGCCACGTGTCTAATCCTCTGACGAAACGGAAAGTCCAACACGCGGCAGTGTACAGTTACCTTACATGTGTCCCGCTATGATACGCATCACTTTAGATCTCCAGATTGATTTCTTGTCATTTCTCATCTCACCTGCGCCTGCGCCGGCATCTCGTTACCGGACCAAGAATTTGAGTCCTGTGAACGCACTTCACTTGTTGCATAACACGCTGTGCGACCATTAATATACATGAATATCCATTGTGCAATACCGCTGCCTTCTCGATTTATATTTGTTCATTTTTTATTTTTCAGTTTTGAGTTTCTCATTTTTCTTAAAATTTGTTGTTTGATTTATTTCCATTTCATTGTAATCAAAATTGTATGGTCACTTGAAGCGACCATTGAAGTCGTTTGAGCAATTTGCTTGCGCGCGGTGTAACGTTTCAGGTTGCTAGTCCTGAAGGGTTGAAGATTTGCATCTCCGAACCTCTTTTTTTTTTAATAAATGAGAAAATAACTAACATATTTTATGATGCGAGTGTGTGTGGAAGTCAAGAATGGCCAAAAAAGAAATGGCGTGATCAAGTACAAGAACTTGAAAGTGGACATGTGAGAAGTAATAAAAATCGGCGTACGTGCATTGGATCATGTATCTTAATAATGTTGATGAAGGAAAGAGGAAGTGTGCTAGGATAATAGTGTGGTATTTTCCTTTTATTTATCTCTGTCTACTCCTTCAGAGAACTGGCGTGATTAAAGAAGAGTAAAGCATTTTAGTAAGACTCATCGAACTTCATTATTTACGCTTTACCTTACTTTATTCTTAAAATTTGTTATGGTTAACTTTTTTTATTACAAAAGCAACTTCGTATTTTTTATTATTAGATAATAAACATTATTTCAGGTGTATTCATTAATCCATTTTTGGTATCCGTCTAACTTAAGCACAAAACCCATATATTAACAGCCTGAAGGCATTTCATATGACCAATTTAGGTGTAGCGTAAATCTTTAGATTTTAGTATTCGAGATATTTTAGTTTTATGTAAATAAACGCGACGCGGCAGTCTTTAAAATTTTCGCAAAGATTAGATAGATACTTTAGATGCCTTTCACTTTAAATTAATTGGATTATGTAAATAAAATTCCCTAGATCTTATGGAGGTTGAATATCCGCTGAGAGTTTATGTGTTTGTGTGCAAATTACTGTGACATTAATGCTGTATTTCAACGAAAATATTTCACGCAATTTTCAAATAAATAGATATGCAGCATTCGTGTTATTATCATGCTTCAAAATCGTCTCGCCCAATTGAATAATTGTTATTACCAATTACAGATTGCCGTGTTCATTGAAAAAGTGGTGTGTCGGTTTAGTATTAAAGTATGGCCTTTAAGTTGTTTCTTATCGATTCGGCACACAATTCAGTTTTTTTACAAGCTTTAATTCGAGTCGGTACATGTTACGGCATGCGGTACTAGATTGGCACCGGATGGTTAGGTGATTCATTAGTGTGTAGGGTTTGGAAGAGAGCTTAAAAATGGAATTGATTTCATTTTGTTTAGTTTTTGTTTTTCGCCGGTGTCGGTATAAGTAGGTATTGAAGAATCCATCTTTGTTGTAAGAATGGGAAGTTGGTTCACGCTGTTCCCACGTCGGCTGCTCACTGCTCATGTTTATGTAGGAGGGGTGTATTCTACCGTAGCTATTGTGCTGGTACTTGGTACCCGGTACCCGCTTCTCGCTTCGTGTAATATTGTACCACCCGCAGTAGCTCACCTTCCGCTGGAAACTCATCTTTCTTCCTACATCTATATTAGGTGACGCGCGGCATCATTAGCTATTGCCATTTGAGTACACGAATAAATTGCTTGTGAAATTAAATAAATTATTAGTTTCTTCAGACGAAAGGGCTTATTTGTGCAAATGATTTATTTCGCTGATTTTTTCATGTATCCAATTGCTAAATAGAACCAAACTAGAGTCGTTACCAAACTAGTAGTTATTTTACAAAAAAGTGCATTAATTTAATGTTACGTATTAATGCATATTTCTTGTAATATCGGTACACCTACAAGTACCTACGAGTTTTGCTATACTTACACTCTCCATCCACGATTTTTATTATGTTCTTTACACTTACTTGACTTAAAAAACGTAATTTTATTTCTATGAACCAAATTGTATGTTTTAAACTAGATGAGCTATTTTCTTCCTTACCTAGTTATTGAAAGATTTCGATCATGAACTCAATCTCAATTAGTGTTGTTCTTTTCATAAAAAATAAAAATAACAGGTCTCTGCGTTGCTTTCATTCACTTAACTGATATTCTATGCATATAATATTGTTGGAATGCGCAAAGTAGGAAGAAATTCACCAGCGTAAATAATACACGAGACACGAGGCTATACATACAGAAACAGAATGAATCGCCTTAAACTTACTCACGGAGAACTGGTTATGGGACCTTTCGTTTATCGCCGCATATTTATTGAGAATGCTGAAGATGCATCTCTATAAAACTACGCTGGCATAGAAGAATATTTCACGATCAACATTTTTTCAATTTTATTAATTCGTTTGTTTATCATCTGGACTAATCATTACTTCGTGACTAGAGCATAAAACATTTAAGTAAGAACTAAATTTCGTTTTATACATTCGAGAGCGATCCACATAAGAGAACCTTCACCCTGGTCATTGCACCTATTACTGCACTTATCTACTGTATACCTAATACATTATCATCGCACCCTTGCCCTTATACCCTTATAGGCCTTGAGAATTCCCTTGTATGCTAATGCGAGGGAATGGTTTCAACTCAACGTGCAAAAGCGGAAGTAGAAAATGTTGTATTACAGTGTACCGCCCCCGCCCCCGCCCCCGCCCCCGCCCCCGCCCCCGCCCCCGCCCCCGCCCCCGAGTCGTTCTGAAGCTCGAGACATAATATTATTATAATAAGTCATCGCCCTTTAATTTTAATGCGGCATTCGGCGGAAGCTTTTAAAGTTACGTATTATAAATAAGTAACACTATTATACTTAACATCGATTAATTAGATCCTAATTAGATAACATTTAATTAATTATACATTCGCTATCATATTGAATGAGATATTCAGCATAATATCTGACTTAGTGTCTGTTTACACGTTTCTAGTCTAAGAAAGCTGGTTTGATACTAAGCTGATTATGCACAGGAGACATCAATCTACTGACTTGTGATAAAGTCGCTTTGCGGGCGGTATTTATTCATGTTATTTTATGAATGACCCGTATTTGCTTTTAAATCTTTCTATTGCCTCGTTTGGAATCATTAGTGAAAACTGCTTATTATTTGTTTATTTATTTATGCTCAAAATAAGAAATACTCGTAATACTCGAATGTAGTTTTTTTAAATGCGATGTTATGCGGAGAACTTGATAAATAAGTGCCATAAATACGATAATTACAAAAAATACAGTAATAGTCTAATTAATTTCTCAATCGAAATAATTTGGATTGTTTAGCTTTAGAGTAGCCATCGCGTCAGGGTCCAGAGAGTCAGTGGACGGTGACTGGTTTGTAGAACGAGCTCGAATTTCGCGTTTTTGTCTAAGGTCGTCGGATTAGTGATGAGCTCGTTGCTCGTTACGTTAAGCTAAGCTCGAGGAGGTTCTTGGCTCACTAAGCACTAAGCACTAAGCATGCAGGCTGCCTCCAGTAATGTACGTTATACGTGGGCCCGCGCTAAGTTTAGGCTGTCGATCGCAAAGCGAACAATATATTTGACGGTTCATTCTCACTGTTATTGTGTCAATCGAGATGTTTTTGTGCCTCTTTCCTGTCTTGCTCCCGTAGAACGTTCCCCATTAGTCTTCATGTGGGTCAATGGGTTTTTTGTCGCAGCATCGCTTCTTCCACTTCGCTGTGTGATATCTCAATTGTCGTTTGGTTTACACTCTTTCAATTATATTTGTAACGAAATCTAATGTTGTTATTCGTCAGATATCCTTTCTTATTTTGGAAGTTACCTATGTGACTATTATATATATTTTCCACTGGGTCATTCACATCAGGCGCATTTTACTCTCAACTGTATCGATACGTCCTATTTTCCCGACAAATAACGTAGGTTATACCATATTTCCAATTATTTGTAATATTATAAATAAGAAATAAGATATACGTTTAGTTGCCTTTTCAACATTGCTGGTGCATATTGTAACTTGATATTACCTACCGTGTCGTAAAATTATGAAGGATTTTGAAATTGAGGAAACGGGAAATGAAATTATGAAGTGTAATAATTAGTATTAAATATGCACATGGTCAAAATGTAGAATGTTCACAAACTCGTATAATAAATATGTCGATAGTGAGTTGTATTTGTTTTAAGCAAAATTTTGCTAGCGGGATTTCATAACAAATCACAATTTAATTATCTCCAGGATGTAAGATACAAGTTCAATGCTATTCTTATCCGATTTGTTCGTGTTTCTGTACTTTAAAGTCTGTTGTTACTCTAACCCTAATAATTAAGATTTCAAGATAAGTATTGCTCGGAAACCGTGAGAATCAGAGTAATAATATTAATATAACACCTTTGTATTTTCTGCGTTTAATTAGTTTGTATTTTAAAGAGGCGTTCATTTTCATTACGATTACAAAGTAAGCTCTGTGCTCTTATACCATTAAAACTGAGTGTTTCAAGTTCTTATACTTTTTAGTATAGGACTAATGGACGAAGGAATTAGTAGGTGGGTAGGTACTTATTTATAGTATATTCGCGTACGTACTATAATAATATTTTTTTTAAATTTTGACCATTTCTATTTTATCGCATTTTTTGCTGCAAATGTATTATAAACAGTTTTAATTACAGTCATATAACGACATGTTATCAAAAAATACGTAGACACAGTCTTATCGATCTAATAGACACATTTTAGACATTTGCTACTATTATTAACTATAAATTATTGCATTACAAAATGGGTGATTTTGAGTTGCAGTCGCAAACCAAGTTGAATAAAATAATAAGTAATTTTGTTCATGTTTCGTTGACTCTAGATACATCTATCAATGCGTTGTTTTCTACGAGTATTTATTACGATATCTTACAGCACAAGTATACCAATAGTTATTACGAGATGTAACCGCCCAAATATCGCTCTAGTTCATCGGTAATTAGTTCTCAAGGCATCGCATAAAATATTACTGTATAAAAATCTGTGTAGATCAGTAAATAACTCATCCTATGTAGACTTTCACTTTGCCTGCTAACTCCAAATATCAAGGACTTGAGCTAACGAGACAAAACAAATAGGTACCGTATTATATTTATATCTACCGTGATCCATATTCTCTATTCGGAAGATGTGGAGGTCAGGTCTTCTTAGCCTGGGAAACTGTTCGTGAATATACAATTTGGATTATTTAGAATTGTTAATTTATAATGAGTACCAATAAAAAAACACAAGTTTCTAAAGGCCAGCGCATGAAAAATCGTATGATTTTTGTAAAATAAGTTACTGTAAAATAGGTACGAGTACATTATACAAAAGTTGAAATTTTCCCAGAAGTTTACGTAAAATAAACATTATGTCGATTGATAGTTGATATCTAAGTTAGTATTATTAATATTCAAAGCATTAACTTTATGGTCCAACATTTTAATATAATGTTAAAAAAATTTGTATAAAACCACTTACCGACTTTTCTGTCTACCGGTTTCGAGACGTAACCCGTCTCTTCGTCAGGACAACAACACTACACCAACATGCGAATACCACTACACACCTTCACCATAGTAGATTTACAAAAATATAAAGTGTCGTAGTGAAGCATGTGTCTAATCTGCATGTCGATTTTATATTTTTGTAAATTTACTATGGTGAAGGTGTGTAGTGGTATTTGCATGTTGGTGTAGTATTGTTGTCCTGACGAAGAGACGGGTTACGTCTCGAAACGGTAGACAGAAAAGTCGGTGAGTGGTTTTATACAAATTTTATTAACATAATATTCTAAGTTAAGTGTTAAGATGTGTGGTTCTTAGTTAAAAACAAATTGCATTTATTAGTTTTCTCTCATAAAACTGAAACTTATGATTTTAATATTAGATACCATTGTCGGTGGCGTCGGTTTTAAATATCGTCTCAACGTGAATAAATGTTATAAAAACTACAATGGTTAATTGAAACCAATGACGTCTTATTTAAGATTATTTATTATTTATAGTACAGATTCAACTAGTGTAACTCACATGTTGCATATTACGTAATATAGGGAGTAGAGCTTTTGTCAATAATAGGCATGATTTACGAATATCTATGAGTACTAAGGACTCCTTGAAAGTAAACTCCTTATACTATCGCAATCCACGTGGCTATTTTCTTAGTTAGAATGGCCCTTGAAATGGCCCTTGGATCGACGATATTGCTGTTTTGTAACCCTCCATACGTAATAGGTCCACATATTGTTGGGATGTGCGCCGCCCTTTATTCGGGAAAGTTACTTACGAGATCTTGCCTAACTCGATTCGACCATAAATCAATCAATTTAATTAACCATTAGGTTTTATAACTGTTATTATCCTTTATTCGATTACTTACACTGTAAGATGCTAGTATTTTCATAACTAATGTAATATACACGCTCGGTCTAGTATCTAGACACCAGACAGCTGTGGGACGAATTCATTATTCGTTCTAATCAATAGGCCACACTACGATTTTTATTTTTAGCCGTTATATATTTAAAATTGAACCCATATTCATATTTAAGTTACCGAATGACATGATTGACCCACCATTGCTGCTGACACAAGTGACCTTTAGTATTCCCGCCCGTAAGTTGAAGAAAAATGACGTGCTGTTCCTTGATCAGCAAAAACAAACTACGGCTTTCACGCACCAATGCCAATGTCTCGATTATGTCGCAATGTAAACTCAAGACAGTATCTGGTCTTTTTCTGGTGCAAGTCTTAACAATATTTAAACATTCAGCGAATTAGACTAGATCTTATCTTGAGATTTTCCATAGTTTTATCCTAGCTTTACATATTTTAATATTGCTTTATCCATCTGCTACTGTTTTTTTAATGTATATGTATTATATGGAATTGTGTTAAAATTGACTTCATGTCGGTAAATAACTAAATAAATGAAAAATAGAAATTATTTTATATCTTATGTTGCTCTGTCATCATTCCAAAAACCTAATGATAAATTTATACAAGTACATAATATATAGGTAATAGCTACCAAAAGTTTGTAAATGCAATGTATTTTACGAACCTGTTAAAAATGACAACAGTTAAGATATTTTCGTTGATTCTGTCTCATCTTAAAATAGAACGATAATCTTTTTCTTTTTCTATCAAACGACATTTTTTGATGGTACCGTTGCGTGAGAACGAATTGATAGTTGCAACTTAAGTAATTCGTTTTTTGGATGGAGAAAATTATTAGTCCTATTTCGTAAATGCCAAGATATTGTTAAACTTGTAAGGCTGTGTCCAAATTTTACGGTTCACGAGGCACAAGTACACGAAACCATTTCGTCTTTAATATTGAACGTACCAAGAGACGAACATTCTGTGTAGTTTATTAATCCCCGCTAGCAATTTTATAACATAAAAGACGCCATTAGCTTCTGATATGTTTGAATACACGGCCAGAGTGACTTGCAGGAGCTCGGAAACGCCTGAATAGGACTGTACAGCTTTTCATATAAATCCTTTTTGTTAACATGCTATTCTTTTAAGTTCACTGGTCATTATTTTTTTTATTTTTTTTATTTCTTAAAGCTATTAGTACTGAAAGCACTAACTTATCTTTGAATGCTTAAAAGTTTAAACGAGATGGTTTAATGTGTTTCAATTGGTTTTCAATAAAAACCTAATCGGTTAGTAAGTATTTAAAAATAATAAGTGTCAAATTCGCAATATGACAGTTTAATTTGGAACGTAATTAAATGCACCCACTTTACAATATTTTTTATCGTGTATGATTTTCTCATTATTTTTCTTACATTTGAAAATTTGATGACGGTTTTCAAGAATGCCGTTCTCGTTTAGCGCCGGCTAATTTTAGAGTGGTATTTGATTGTGTGAATGAAATAAATTAAATGTCCAGTCAGTAGTAGTCGTAACGCTTAATGATTACAAAAAAATATTCGAATGACATGTCTTACATACCTGACACATGCAGATAATATATGGCCATCATTATCAGGTAAGTAGGTTCATTAAAATGCAATTTTAACTATGCAGTGCCATTTTTTTTTAACAACAAAATTGTGGTTCACACTAAGTGAAATAGGTCTAGTACTGATTGTCCATTGACTTATATAAATATATATATTTTGTTAAAAATAAAAAAAGTATATGTAATGCATCTGTCTAGAAGCACTAGAGAATAAATCATATTAATTTCGATTTATTAAGCTACTGTTAATGCGTAAACTCAAGATAAAGAGCTTTTTACGTATAAAGTAAAAACTCGGTAACTCGCATACAGATTTCATGATGTTTATGGTGTTTCTGAAAACTTATTTCATATTATCTGAAACACCATTTCATATTATCTGCTCCTCCTTTGGAGCAAAATTTACATATATAATATAAATTTCACAAGGTGTCTCCAGATCAGCGGTGCAATTACGGTAGTTAACCCAAACGTCACTAGACGCCCATTTCTCGCCGAACTGTCAAATCGTTTATCTCTAACCTTACTTATTCGACGAATTTGCTTCTCCAAAAATGTTGATCTTTTATGTCTTGTGGAATGCATAGACCTTGAGAGATTCTACCAAGATTCTACTCTACTTGAAGCCAAAAATCCGATTCCGATTTTTGACCGTGACAGTTATCAGAATCGCTAAAATGTCTTAAACCTTAGTAGAATGGATCCCCAGTGAATGATAGCAATAAGTCAGCGAGCAAACACAGCATCCAAAATTTTATCAAAATATAAATCGAACTCTTATGAAATCCCTTAAATGTTTTTATACAGGCAGTTGTTTTGTTGCACGGGGTGTGAAATATTCGAACGATGCACTCTACATACAGATTGATAGTCCGATGACGGACGAGGCAGTGTCTGACCTACTTTGGCATTTTATAGCTAGGTATTTATTTTATGTAACAGACTCATTTTATTTTAGTGTCTTCCGTAATCTCGCTCCATTCTTGGTCCAGGGGTGTTCAACAGTCTCCAATGTACACCGGGTGTTTTTCCTTAAAAGTTTTATATTCCGGATTGGCCGCTCTAGCACCACGCGTCCGCCCGGCTTATCAGCGTTGTTAAGGCGCCTTTCGTAATTGTTATTTATTATGAAGACGTGGCGATAAAAATAAGATCCCCGGTACCCGGTGCAATTAGCTTGGAAAGTTTTTCTCTCGTGATGATAAGCGTGTATCATTCTCCCCTGGGCAGGCTTCACATAACGTTTAGCCGTGCAATGCAACGTCCACTAATTCCTATGTGACCAGTTTGGACTCCATGACAGCGAATCCAGCGCCAGTCATGCTGCAGTTGATAATGTGCACGAAACTACTTATTATTTCCCTTTCAGTTGAGAAAGTTTATATTTATTAGTTAATATTCATTTTGAGTTAGACCCGCGTTTCAATCACTCGGAGTCGTCGGATAAAAAACGTGCACGCGTTAGAAAAGGGCGTGACGTAGGTGTGATGCAACTTTTTAAACGCTCAGTACAAACATAAATAACGATCATTTTTATATGGAATTTTTATTATTTATTGTAGGTACATAAAAAGCATACCCACGTTATTAAGGGGTATTAATTTATATTTTGAGTTCTCTCACACAAATTTTACGTATAAACTGGAAACGCACAATTATTTTATCCTGCGTTATGCATTCAGGGTTTAAGATTTCACTATAAAAGGTGTAAAATTATTCTTATACGACTTTTTAATTTAATTTTTTATACGTTAATTGCGAAATATGAACTGTGTATCATATAATGTTACTTGTTTTTAACATATAAGTGATGATTCCTGAAGTCCAATCAATGAGATCAATTAATTACTCGATTCTGTTGGTTCTCAATATTACTCTGCGGATAAACTTAAACATTTTACATTTAAATAATTATGTCCGAAATATAATCTAGTTTTATTCTTTCGCTGTGTATCAAACTGACCAAATTAAAACGAATTAACGAATACCTATAGGCTATAGGGGTGTTGATGGAAAATTATTACGCATTTGATTAGGATTTTTAGGATTTGTCCGGCTCATTGATTTATTAATTTATTGTTTTTTTATTAAATATACTCTTGGACAGTTGGTAGTTTCCATGTCCCGACTTGCTAGATATGATCCGTGTTGTTAAGTCGGGACATAAAATTAGAATAATATTTTTTGTTAGAATATCAATATTATACAGAACATTGTCAACACAAGGCAAAAAGTAAACGTGGAAAAAAAAAAGTATTATAAACTCTTAAAAAAAGTTTGAGGAAAATTAACATAAAAAACAAATAAATAAGATAAAAAAAACAATATTAAAAATATTTTTAAAAAAAACAAACAGTAAAATATTCATGTATATATTCACACTCCAAGCAAGCCATTACCGCCGCCGTGGATAATCCTGTTGTTGATTTTAGTTTGAAATTGGAAGTAAATATTTGAATATTTGATATCCTGATTTAGAGAATTAAAAAGTGTTGGACCCAAGACAGTAAAGTTAGTGATATAACGAGAAGAGGTTCTTCTTTAATGGAACAATATAATTTAAATCATAGCAAATCGGGTTTCTATATTTTGCTGAGATCTGAGTTTGGTAGATACATAGTTAAAATGGCAAGTTTTGCAAATAAACGTACCTGACCTTATTTACGAAAATTTAAGATAACAGAGTAATTAATCCGTAAAATGGTCCATCGTATCTCTCGGTCAGGAGTTTAATGACATAAAATAAAAAGCTCAGTAACAAGCTCGAGGCTAATACAGAAATACCGTATTAACTTGCATTGAATGCTGAACTCCGGATTGTAAAAAGAGCGATCGGCTCTAAAAGGAAGTAACATACGGTGCATGGCACCTGTACAGAGCAGATAACCTGCCAATGGGGGAATGAAAGGAAACGAAACGTTTTTGTAGAGAGACAGCTACAAAACTCTTCCATAACAAACTAAACTCGTCGTTTAACCTAACCAGAATACGTTTTAACCCATGGATAATACCTCCTTTTATAGGTACTCATGAAAATCGTTTTTGTGCATTTAAATATTTTTTTAATCTCAAATCATAAGATTGCAGAATTTAAAAAAGTTACAGCACGTATAATATAAACCTACTATGTTTATTTTGAATTTACTCTGTATTATTTTATTTGGTTCCATTCTTTCATTCATTGAGATTGCTCGTAGAACTGGCGTTTACTCTATACAGTGTTGTCTATTAAATCCTACAACTTCATTAATTCGCCCAAACATGTACAAAACAAATCTGTATGAAGTGAACGCGTCTGCTTCTAAGCCGTTATCTCGTTGGTACAGTGTTTTATTCTGTACATAATGTAAAAATGTTATAAAAAATATCTTCAAATCACCTTTCTTAACTTATAATAAAACGTTATTACCGTATCTATTTCTACCGTTACAGAAAACAATACTCTTCCAGTAGAATATTTTCAATTCAATTTGGAATCATTGGCTGATAATAGATACAAAACATATTGTGGTAACCGACCATGGAATTTCAATAGTGTATTATCAAATGATACGTCGAAGGTATCGCTAGGAGCGGTTACGCCGCGCCGCCTCTCAAAGCTCAATAATGGCGACCACAGACCACAAATAATAACATAACTGAACTCGTGTCAATTCTACCTTCGGGCTAACCGCACTACCAAGGTTCATCTATAAATCTATATCAGACAAAGCTAGTTGATAGAAATAATACATAAATCAATGATTGCGAATGTTCATGTATGATTGTCAGAATTGAAAACGGCTGCCGAGTCGGACACACACATCATAATAGAGCATATTTTTTTCGCATTAGACTTCTGAGTTCAATATAGTAAACTGCATACAATTTTCAGCTAACACGGCTTTTTCAGTTGTCACCAATAATTTGTATTTTACCATCTTTAGTTGAAACACAAATATATTTTTAAAAAAACATTGTTGACAATTCAGGCAAGTATCTACAACATCAAGTACCTTTGATTACTGTAGTCATTAAGTCACATGTGTAAATAGCAAAATGTTTATTTTATCGATAAAAATGTTGAATTAAATATAAATACTGTTACTGCTACCGTTATCATTATGCGCAATGCGAAAGCTTTCAAAAATTTCTTTGTGGCTGCATTGTAAAATATCACTGATAAAATTTGAATTTTATACACTCGCCAACTGGTTTTTATCAGCCATAAAAAGATAACGTTTAATTCGGCCTGAAGATATCGATGCGACAATAAATCATTTCGAAATTAATACACTGCACGCAGTCCCGAGTAACCAATAAACAGCAGCATTAACATGCTTTCACCGAAATGGTACTTTTGCAATCAATATTTTAGTGTACATATGTGGCTTAAAATATACCTACCTATAATTTTTCAGGAGAGCTAAGCTGTTTGAATATACTGAACAATTGATAGAAATTTACTTTTGGCACTGTGATGCAAGAATATTATTTGCAATAAGCAAGTCATAGGAATTTTATGTTTAACAACGTTTTACGGTTGTTAATTTGTTACATTTTGTATACAATTCTCGTTATGTTTTCTCTAATGCAATATTCATAGGATCACACGCCGTAACATATGTAACCAGCGCAGCGCCAGTGCTTTACTCAGATTATTCGAACATGTACACGCTAAAATAGGTGAATTATTTACTATTGTTAGTAATATAATACATCATGAGCTTTCCGATTTCGCTATCTTCTCCAATGGTAATGAAGGTTCTAGTTTTGTCCCAAAGACGCGTCGCTGACCCACCCAAGCCAATTATTGTGAATTGTGCTTATTATTGTGTTATTCCGTTGTCCGAGGTTTCGATGCGATGGCCATTGGTCGCGATGGCCCGTGGTAAGAATCGCGTCACTAAACAGATTTTTGCTCGTTTTGGTTACGCCGCGCACCGACTGCGCGACTGCGCTCCCGATTACGACCCAATAAGTGTGATGTAATGAATGAATGGACGTGACATTGTTTCACGGCGCTCCGCGGTTAACGTGTTCTGCATCGCCTATCACGTTTTGTGATTCCTGTCGCGCATATGACTATCTGTGGGAATCTTTGTCGCCAATTTAGTAAATGTCGATTACTAGAAGTATGGAAATATCTCTCCCTCGAATGCGACGACAGGCATTTCTATTTTTACCAATATGGTGTTCGCGCATATTTAAGCTGGAATTACAAATGACTTCGCCATTGTTGTAGCTTGTAACGTATACCTAATAAATAACAATCGTGCCTTTGTACTGTGACATCTACCGCGGACGAGATAGAAGGCAAGGCTCGTATGATGTCTCCGACATAGGTAATTAACGTTAGCGAGTTGAAGGATAAAAAAATTTATTTGCATTTTAAAGAGGTGGGTGAAAGCTACTTAGTAATCAAATGTTTTGATTTCAATGTTTGATTAAAGTCTAGCTTACGAAGAAAACTGGTTAATATTCTATCGGTTTTTTATCATTGTGCATAATAATAATGGTTGAACATGGCTTTGGTGGTGTTTAACTGCAGATGGGATGGTGATAATAGCGATTTCTGAATTTGATAAGGAACTTAGCGCTTCGTGGAGCAACAGGATGAATAATAGTAATTGTTCTGTTAGAAGTCTATATTAGACAATTTAGATCCTTTGCTTTAGATACGAATATATTAAATTAATATTATAGAAAATATCGTTTCGAATCGTCAAATAGTCAAATTTGCCTTTAGGTACTATGAGCCAAATATTAATCATATAATTTTTTTTATTCTACATATTCCGAATGAATGAATTTTCAATACATGATATTTTGCTCCTTACATTGAACTTGAAAACTAAATGATATCATTTTTACGTCGGTATTATCCAAACAATGAAGCCTCATAAAATCATATCACACATGCACGTTCAAGTAGAATTAAGATAGCTAATCTATTTGCAATTTGAAATTTCATCTATGTATTAATCAGATTCTTGCGCTTTTTCTTATTATCCGACTTCTATTACTGCACGTAGCGATCGTTACGCAAGTGGACGAATCTCGCTAAAATATGTGCTTGATGACAGTGAACTTGAAGTGAAGACCTTGTCACACTTGTTTACTTTTATCTAGAAATACAAGATTATACAATAAGCTTTCGGTCAGCCGCAGCCGAGACGCTCATTCACGCCTCATTGGTCGGATTGACATAGTTATGGCGGAGTTTTTCTCTGGGAAAGAGCGTTGTACAGCGCACATAATCCCCCTAACGAGGTCGGTGGCTGCTGTAAACATAAATAATACTTACACCTACCATCCTTTATACTCGGCTATTGTTCGATATTTGCACACCGCGATTTCATCGTTTATTATCGTAAAAATATATATATTGTACCACACAAATACCCTGTATTCTTTCCCTACTTACGTTATACCGCCAGTGTTACCAACATTGTAACTTGTTGCTTGTAACTCCAATCAATCATTACTTACATGCGCTGATTTAAAAATGTTCATGAACGGTTATCGTGTTCATGATAAACGTAAATAGGTTTGTAGATTCTGTTTTGTTAAAGTACCTACTCATCGTTTTTTATCAATAAATATTTAAAACCAATAAATCATCTACATATGTTTAAATACGTAAAATGTATTGTTTTTACGGTTTGTTAAACAATGGTTAATTTTATAAATCGCCCCGTGTTTAAGAAATGATGAAAGCTCTTTACTGCTTTTATTAGTTACGCGTTACTCTACACCAATTTTATTGAAGTTGGCTATTTTCCCAACCTCCTTTCCCACCCTTAAAAATAAACAAGATTTTCATAATGTTTATACCTACTTTAAAATACACACAAACGTAAAAAAAATATTGTATGCGTTCTTATCAATAATGTGACTTAGTAAATTAAGTTTATTACTTGGTTTACAGTATTTTTTGAAACTATAGTACATAACATTGAACGAACTTTTTTTTATTGTTTGATCAACGTTGCTAATTATGCCGTAATTTTCCTTGTCGTCTAACTTTATATGTATCAAGAGGCCTGCTAATGATGGAAAAAATTCGTATTCTGCCCTATTCATAACATAGAACCACGTGGGCAGCGCACCGAAAATGTGGCCGCAAAATTGGGTTTTTATTAGTATTTTATTTAAAGTAAGTTAATAAAATAAAAACTGGCTCTCTAATTCTCTAGAATTTGATGTACCTTACCTTTAGTTATTCTGATGATTGAAAAAAAAAACATTATTTTTTCTAAAGAATTCATAACTTTTTTGTAAAAACTGTAACGCTATTCCCTTAGAAAATAGTTTGAAGTATATGTCATAATGTTTCTAAGCTTTGTGGATGACAATAAATCCGGAATGTAATTTTGAAACACCTACAGTTAATATAAGCTTTGTTTGTAAATGTTCCTATATAAAAACATGTTACTTTCTTTCTTTCAGAAGAGGATGAAACCGACTCTGCACCCGTTTCTGAACGCAAGGTAAGAATAATTAATTTCCTAATTTTCCTCGTACAACCAATAATATAGCAATTTACTGTTAGCTGTTACTTATCCCGCGTTCTCTGGTCCGCGGCCCAGGCGTTGACCTTACATCAATAAAAAGGTAATAATACTAAAGTTATCTACAAATTGATGTTCTTGTGTTCTTGAAGGGTATTAGGAGAATTTAATTTCTTTATAGCTCGGTGGTCTAGAGGAACGAGAAATGCCGCCAGTACCTACTATATCAGACCGCCTCGCGCCTGCGCCCGCACCTTCTCATAACCCGAACCAATTGATAATAATTTATTTTTCAACATATTTTATCACGGATTGTCACGCTTGATAAAACCTAAATTTTCATAAAAAAGTCCGTTTTCTTATAAAATAATAATGTATTTTTATTTAACAAATGCAATAATTAATACGACGACAGTGTTAGATAGAAAACAGAACCTGTGTTCACTTCTTAGTTAATATTTATTTACATGTGATTTTCTTATTAATATTTCATGTGTGATACGTTGGACTGGTACTGGAGCGTATGACTAATCATCTTACCTTCATCTAATAAAATGATTAACATACACTGCGCTTGTACCGACGCAGTGCTCTATGCACCACTGGGTGCGGATTAGGGAAAGTAGTAGTAGTTAATTTTGTCTGATTAAGTCAGGCATTTTGTATTTACAATATTAACATTACCCATAAAACTGAAGATCTTTTTCCTATAATATCTAAAGTTAAAACGTGTAAAGTACAGTAATTTATTTACGGTAATAATACATTATAATATTAGGTGTATTGCCCTAAGCTTTTATTTCACTAACTGGCAAATTTCATGACATTGAACTTTTAGGTATGTAAAACGTAATAATGTACGGTGTACCTGTACACATTAGTATTTTAATTTACGTATATAACGTAAGAACTGTTATGCAATGTGCAGCGCAAGAAGCGTGGGCTTAATGCATTCATGGCGGAATATTCACTGCTTAAAAATAATTATTAAATTTGATTTATTTAACTTACCAAATTAGTTATAACTGAACCGTTGATGCCTTAGATACCGAATGATAGTTGATGCAGTGAAATGGGATTCTAAATTAAATAAAATTTTCGATTATTAACCGATTTGTATGAATTTGTCGATTTTATCAATAAAATCTTATGGGTCTAAAGTGAAATTCTATACGAATCGTAAATTCGATCGTAAAATACGATCAAAAGGGATAATTTTTCATCACGTTCTATTAAACTTGTGTGTTATTTTCCGTTTATATTATGCGCCTTGAGTAAATGTGTCAAATTTACCACGATTGTATCTTCGTATCAGTTCTGATAAAGTGTGACGTTTTCTTCGAATTAAAATGTCAATAATGATACATCGTTTTCTTTATTGATTAATAGCACGTATACCAATTTGCAAAGAAATGGAAATAATTTGCAATGATTTCAATTAAATAATATGTAAAAAAGTGATAGCGTCGCAGTCTTTGAATCTAGAGATCCCTGGTTCGAATCCCCACTCCGTCGCGACTTGATTCCTATTTTCAAGCAAAATACGCTTAGGTTTTGATTGACGCAATTTGATTGACGCAATTTGAAATATCTATGTGCAAATATCATTAGATTGCATAGATTTCTATTTAAATTAAAGAAAAAAAGCAAACACATAAAGAAGGACAAGGGATAATAATAAATTTATTTTATAGTAGGTACCTACCTACTATATTTTCAACTTTTAAATACAACTTATTTATTCGAAAATAAAAATACATAATATGTCGTGACGATCATTAGATTTAAAGTTAGACACTACCACTAGGTCACTATCCTACTTCCTATGTCTACTTCGACGATGTATTGCTTATTGATTAATAAAAATAATCCAAAATTTGATTATAATATTAAGTTATATTATAAGACGTGTTTGTAAATGTTTTTTGTTGTTGTAGCAATTAAAATTTAAAAAAAAAAATTTTAACAGCAATATTTGATTTGGTGGTATTTGAATGAAAATAAGTCAAAATCGATTAGTAACGCTTCTAAAACAGCATAACAATGTCTGTCGAGCACCGTAGTGCAGCGGTAAACTTCTCGCGTTCAACACGGATCACTTAAAACGTAGCCTAGGTCGCGAGTTCGATTCCCATGAACAGCACAAAATGAAAAAAAAAATCGTTTTATTTAATGTCATTTCCTGTAAATAAATTTACTTTTGAGAATATTGAAAATAGTGACAGATTAAAAATTTATGTCCTATTGTTATTAATGTTTTGCCCTTGATGTACCAATGTCCTTTTATTTGTTCCTCCGCTGCTTTTATAACTTAACATGCAAAAAAAAATTATTTCCAAACTTTTTCTTTCAAAAATTTTCCAAAAACAGCACTACCCCTAATCATTATTGTCGTCTAAAATTAATGTGAACTAATGCCAGTTTTATTATCTGCCTCCTTTGTCGGCAAATATTATTATGTAACTTATTAACATCAAGCAAACTAATATTCTTTTTTCTTCTCAGTTTTTTGTCCATGAAAAATTCCTTACAACATATGATTTATGTTTTCCGGTTTCATATAGATCACCGCGGCCATCACGAAAATGGACATTCACGCTTCATCAATTTATTTGTTATTAATTTTAATATTTATTTAGACAACAAATCCCAGTCCTTGAAAACTGTTGTCACTTAACTTTGAAAGTGTAATCTCAACATTTTAGTACAAAATTCGTCTTTAATTAATAAAAATAAAGTAATATGTCGTATTTCAGGTTTTTATTCTGTGAAATGGTGTAATTGTTCATTTCATTAAAACGCATGCAAAGAGGTCAATAAAGTTTTTAATTCGTTTTATTACTTTCCACCAGATAAGTGCATAGATACGCTTACATAATAGGGTTCTTCCAGATAGCATGAAATATCCTTGAAAACGTTATACAATATTTTAAAGTAGGTATATTTTTACAAAATCCAAACGATATAAAACACAATATAAAAAAATTGTAATCATTCATAAATGTATGTTTTAAAAACACGAAAATACGAATGAATTGAACGCCGTTATTGGCTAAATGACGTGCATACCGTCCACGCTGTTGAAGGCTGTGAAATTCAGATCCGTATGGTGAGCGCCTATATTGCTGTGACGTCACACGCATGCTCGCGCGCCAAATGGAGATTATTTTGCGAGCGATTTGAGAAAGCGCCATGTTTCAAACCGCGCTAGATAAATTCATTCAATTCAAGAAAATTCAAAATTAATCGTAAAAAAAAATTTAAAAAATCCCTTGATATCGGTTATTTTTCAATTATTTTTTTGAAATAAATAATAAAAAATCGGGAAGAACCCAATTATATACACATGTTCTGAAAAGTAAGTAGTATGTTTCCTCATATATTGTGTGAAAAAATTGTATGTTTAATCATTTTCATTTAGACAAACCTGTGTAACAAAGATAAATTTTGTAATTTCATACCATATGCATTCGATTTTATAAATTAAACTAGCTGATACCGTCGCGTTGTACTCCCCCCCTCGGTTGCCATGCCGCAGAAAAAAACAGGTAAATCTAAGAATATGAATTGAAATTTGAAAATTTTAGTAAGAGTTATTCATGTTTATTTGGAAAATTGGTAATAGGAAGGAATGCTATGTATTAACTTTCTGATAATTAATGTATTTATGATAATTTGAATTACTGGTTATAATGTACGACCGGTACTGGCGTACTAGGTATAATTACACTCGTATGTATAAAGGTCATATAGTATAAAATGTTATTTATTTTATTTTGGTGACTTTATTTTTTCAGGTAAGGGTAGGTATTTATAATACATTTTTTGGTTTTTCGTCTTTGGCATAAACAATTAAATTTCTTGGCTGTCCCGTACTCCTAAATTTAAATGTAAGAACGTCTATTCACTTGAACAAAGGACACCCAGGGACATATTATTTTTAAAAATGTGTGTGGCAGGTGCGACGCATGAATGGAATTTACTCTTTGATGAAAAAAAGGTGCGTCCGTCATGTTGGATTTCAATCTAAAACTTATATTCGAAATCAGGTCACCACAACCCTTTTAAACGATACCAATCATCATTTTATGAACAAAGATGTGCGCCCGATTTACAAAATAAACTCTCAATTCAAAATCAGGACGCCCGTATCATCTAAAAACTGTATACCCATTGTCATTTTATGAAAAAAAAAATGTGTGTCCGCCATCATGGATTATAAAATAAACTCTTAATTCGAAATTAGGACGCCCATACGCCCTAAAAACGATACCCATCTTCATTTTATGAAAAAAAGGAGTATCGCCATTTGAATATCAAAATTAAACTTTAAATTTGACGCCCTAAAAACGTTTACTCATCGCTTCATTTTATGAAAAAAAAGAAGCGTCCGGCATCTTGGATTTCAAAATAACCTCTAAATTCGGCAATCAGCGCCCCCCCCCCCAAGGAACCATTAAAACGATACCCATCTTCACTTTGTGAAAAAAAGGGACGACGCCATCTTGGAATAAAAAATAAACGGCTAGATTCGAAATCAGGGCCCCCAAAAACCATTAAAACGATACCCATCTTCATTTTCTGAAAAAAGAGACGTCGCCATCTTGGATTTAAAAATAACGCTAAGATTCGTCATCAGGGCCCGAAAAAACCCTTAAAATCGATACCCCAACATCACTTATGAAAAAAAATAGCATTCGCCATCTTTGGATTTAAAAATAAGCGCTAAATTCGAAATTAGGGACCCTTAAAAACCCTTTAAAACGATACAAACTTCATTGTATAAAAAAAAGTTGCGTCCGCCATCTTGGATTTAAAAATAAGCGCTAAATTCGAAATCAGGACCCTTACAAAACCCTTTAAAACGATACCCAACATCATTGTATGAAAAAAGTTGCGTCTCCGCCCATCTTGGGATTAAAAAAAAACGCTTAATTCGAAATCAAGACGCTTTTAAAAAAAAACGATACCCAACTTTTATTTTATGAAAAAAAAGTTGCGTCCGCCATCTTGGAATTTAAAATAAACGCTCTATATCGAAATCTGCACCATTCAAAACAACCTTAAAACGATACCCTTCTGTATTTTATGAAAAAAAGTTACGCCCGCCGTTTTGGAATTTTAAAAAATCATATGCTTGTGCATGGGAAGCAATTTAAAAATGGTAATAATAATTATTAAATTTTAAAAAAGTACGAAAACATTCTTATATATCTCCATCCATGTGATCCATATGTTCGCCTCGTAGCACCGTGGTTAGCCCCTTTTGCCTACCGTGTATGGTTTGCGCATTTTTCGATTTCCCGTAGAGGGTCAAGATGAAATATTATTTATTTTAATTTTATTTTCTATATAATATTTCATGTGGCGATACCTTGGACTGGTACTGAAGCGTAATGACTGATCATCCTACCTTCATGTAATTTATAAATGATCAATATACACTGTATCGCAGTGCACCCGTTGGGTTGCGGATTTTTTTGCGGAAGGTAACGGTAGTAAGTAGCATATGCTCAAATTTTAAACATAGTCTTGTAGCTCGAGAAGAAAAAAAAACGTCCACGCTAGGCTACCTATACTATATAAATTCCAAACAAATTTATAAGAAGGTAGGTACTTTTTTATAATACTAAACTCACCTGTCTCTATCAATAATTTTAATCACATAGCCTAAAAAAACAATTACGACGTAACAGATTAACTTAAATGTTTCCATACTAAAAAAAATGATCACATTGTACTGTGGGAGTATCAATGCCCCGTTGTTGGTAGCGGATAAGGATACGATAGTAGAGTAGGCAAATTGCTCCCAAATTTCAAACAAAGATTCTTGTAGCTTCTTAAGAAGAAATAAAAACTTCTAGGTAGGGCCCCCCCCTACTAGAACAGAAGCAGAAAAACCGACGTTATGCTAACGCAAAAATCTTGCACAAAAAAAGTCTTTCGGAGAAAAAACCTACATTTGACAAGGTCAATACCAATTTACTGCACTTATTTATTGCAAAAAAGCCCCGAACCATTGGGGTGCAACTAAATTAATAAAATGTAATTGAAAGTTCGAGGTGTTAAAAAATATATTGGTCTATAAGTGATTGAAAACGACATTTAAGCGGCTTTGCTGTTACAGCATTATTTGACGAACATTTTTTATAAGCTTTGGAGGTAAAAAAACGGTTACTATCGGTGTACATGGCGCTATCTAAAATTCACCGGAACTGTACTAAATTATATCAAATACATACAAATACAAAATGCTATAGCGCGCGCAATGGATGTTATAATTGCAGGTACCCTTCCCGGATGTGAACCCTAACACAAATCCTTCCCTAGAACAACTTCTTGCAAAAGACATAAGCGGTTTACGCAATCTATAAAAGGACAAACATATGTATACAAACTTACATTCCCATTTTTATTTTATTTCATAGATTAGGTTTTCTATAGAAGACAGCTCTCTCTAGATAATCATTTGTACTCGCACCACATAACTCTTTATTAGGGGATTGCATGTTTTTATTACAAATTTGTTATCCTCAGGGAAGCAACGAGAATTTGGAAGGGAATATATATGTCTCGGCGTTTACAGGGCTCATGAACTGTGTTTGGCTGGGCTATATATATATACATCCAACGGTACAAGTACCTACCTTTTATAGTCATGGAAACATCATATTCTTTGACACCAAATGGCGCTGTTTTGGTTAATTAGCTTGAGCAAATACCAAACAAGATGGCAGTCGACCGTGGTGCTTGTTGTATCGGCATCGTTATATTACTATTACGTACAGACGATAGTTGGAATAGTTTTTCGCATCAGTTGGCACGTAATTTCGAGACTAATTTCATTGTTTTGTCGTAGTATGTTTTCATTCAATAGCAGTTATTTTATTCCAATTGGATTCTTGACTGACTCAAGATTGGTTTAGGTAGTCCGGTAGTCGTATCTACCCAAGATTTATAGAATATAGCGTAAATATCGTGAATTATATTATTTATAACCACACACAGAAATGTGAATTGAAATACATGGAAAAACTGATATCTTCCATAAACAAAACTCGTAACTCTTAGATTTTGGCATTCTTTGTTTTGATTAAGCTAGACACTAGTACAACTAATAATGACATTGATAAATTTTTACTATTTTATATTTCGGAGATGACATATTAAACAAAAGATATTTTTTCTTCACATTTATATCTACTATCCTATGTAGACCTTATATTAATATTGTTTACATTGTCGTATCGTGAAAATGATTGGAACTAATACAGTAGATATTGGATAAATTCATTAAACACTATTACATAAATATCTAATACATAATTGTGAACGTAATCCACGTACACATGTGTTACAGGTCTGGCAAATATTCTCAGTTCAATATCTTATGTTAAACTTTGGACATATCGTATTAAATATTATAATACCATAAAACAGAATATGAACTTTTTTGTGCATACTCGTGAACATGCATACCCATATTATACTCAATTACAAAGGTACGTCTTCTGTATTTGTAATGAATCGGATATTGATAACAAACCGAAATTAGGTGTCCATGTTTTATTATTGATAAACTGGAACAATTAAGTGAAAGCTCCCACAATAATGAACGAGGAATAGTTTATAGCTAAATCTGAAAGTCGACCTTCTCGGGGCCGCTTCCTGTCCGCGATCGGGCGGGACAGGTTTCCCTTTAAATATTCATATAACGATTCAATAAACGTTATCAGAGAGGAGCATTGAATGCACCAAACAACGCATAAATCAGGTAAACGACTGCCCCCGGTCATCATTTTTCCGTTCCCGATCTACTACTTGATTTGGACTACAGGCCTGTGTTAACTATCCGTACCTATGGATATACCTACATTAAATATATTTTTATCAATATTCACCGCCAGCATATTGTTATGGGTTGTATTTTATATTTAAATTTATGAAATAATAATTATTCCATGTCATCTCTATAATGTTTATATCAATCTCAACTATTACCAGTTATTGAAATAATTAGGTATGACCAAAAGGTGTATTTTTTGACTAACTAATAGGTATAACTTTGTTATCTGATTCTGAAAATTGTTACGTTATGCTAACTTTTTCTTTGACTACAACTGATTCCTTCAGTTTCCTGTTGATCACTTTAATTCCAAATAATCGAATATATAAGTTTCATGACGCCATGCCTACCTACTGTACAATTTCTTTTAGGGAAAAATATATCTACAATCACAAAATTTATTTTCTCAAGAATTCCATCCATCGGCATCTACTTTTTTGTTTATGTTTTGTTTTTATTTTGATAAAGTTAAAAAAAGAAATAAATAATATTGAGCAGCTTCAGCACTACTAACGCACTCTGCTGCAACTACAACTAAATCATCCTTCAATACATCACCAAACCTACTAACAATCTAACCATCTGCAACCCCACCGGACCCTTTAGTTGTTTATTAAGTTTTATTGTAACGCACCATTTTTAAGGATCTTTTTCTTGCTGTGGCATTCAATCTGTGGTAATGTTTAAGGAATTCATATAGTTACGATTATCGTATTATTATTGTCTACAAACCAATCAGCCCAAAGTCGGGCCATTTATCATCCCCGAATATTTTGATTAATGCGCTCCATACAGGTTACATGTAGCGCTCACGATCACGATTCGGGACTTTCGTTTTTTTCGTGTAAAAGCGAAGGGACTCAGGATATTATGAATGGCCTACGAAGACCCCTTTTACTTCCACTATTGTTTATTGCCCCGGTGCGGTGATCTTGTCTTACGATTAATTACGGTTTGCCGACTGGAAACGAACAAAAAGGTGCTTGGTTCCAAAAATTAAGTAATTATATTGATTTTAGATAAAGTCGTATCGCCAGGTGTTGGTATTCGGTACTCGTATACGAATATTATTATTTATGCCACGGTAAGTATATGATTTGTGTTACTTTTCATGATTTACTTTACAAAAAACACCTCGCATTATAATTACATTTACTATCCGTTCATCTCTAAAGATATAAAGTACGCGCTGTAATCAATTAATGAAACTGTTTTTAGTTTAGCATATCTTTTTATCTTCATTATTTCCCACGGTATACTATCACTATTATTTTCTTTCTTAGTACACTTTTGTGAATTTAATATTCAAACCTACTTCCGTTGACGCTGTTTTAATGTTAAGATATGAACTAGTTTCGCTCAAGAACATCGATATCGCCATGAAAGCTACCTTCTTCAAATAAAAAGTATATTTTACATTACTTTATAAAGTTAGATGCTAATAATACTCGCAAATGTGTATTCCAAATTTTTCTTAGTTTTTGGTATCGCATTAGAGGAAATTACTAGATTCTTGGCAGGTAGGTACAGACTACAGACAAATGTATTCACTGGCATTGGGGTGTTTTGGACGCTATGGTCCGGAACATTCACAGGCGGTCACGTCTCGGATGATGACTATAATTTGGAGGGTCAGGTAAGGCTTGACCAGATTTGCCCCCCGGGCCCCTCCGCTACCCCCCACCCGCAACCCTTCGGAGGTCCTGAGGGTCCTATTATCTATTAGATGCGTCTCCATACTCACCTAGAATCGATGAAGCGTAAACACGGTCACATCGGTTCGATACAAAACAGCAGGTGAAGGATGTCGAAAGGAGTAAAACTAACCGTTGAGTTGGTTATTCAGTATAGTGTGTAATTCGTGTACTTTTGTTGTATTCCTATTTCTTGCGGGTGTTTTCACCGTCTCGGTATTGGTACCGCATTTGGATAGCATCATTATGGAAGATAGTGGCCATCACGTTTTAATAATTCGTTCCCTATTATTTCTTTTCTCGGTGTATCCTTTTTTACCGTATCCGAACCGAGGTCTAAATTCCGGTCGTACTTTTTTTGTTGTTCCTCTAGCACCATGTTCTATAAGGGGTTTCCTATGGATTCTAAAGAAAGTCTTGTTCCCAGCGAGTCCTTTCCACTCCTTTGTCGGAACATTCCGAAGGATTAGTGATGCATGAAACAAGAGTCCGTCTAACATCGGATGGATGAATTATCATTGTTTTTCGAATGAATTTTTATGGTATAATTTTATATTGACGCTATTTTAGTTGATTTCTACAGACTCTGCACTTTAATAAATACTAATGGGCATGTTATAAAAACTGCTGAACTGGAACTTACGGCGTAATTTTTCTCAAGGTCGCGGGCGGGGCACTTTAAAATAAAATAACTAAAATATTAAATTTCGATCGAGTATCATGCACATGGCCAAAAGCCGTAACTCCACCATTTGGTCATATTTATGTATATGTATGTATAAATGACAAATAAAGCTCTATTTTTATTATTATGAGTAATTACACAGTAACTGCAAAAGTAATCATTGTTTGTACTTACCTCGATAGACAAAAAATCGACTAAAGATTAAAAAGAAAAAATACTAGATAGACTAGATACTCGAAAGACCATGCAAAGACTAGAAACTAAATAAACCATACTGTAGACTAGAGACACAATATGTTAGAAAAAGACTATAAAGATAAGCGTATAGTTATAAAAGAGACAAGAGATACAGGGCACTAGGCAAACAAGAGACAATATTATAGAGTATTATTATGGATAATTTATATAGCGCCGTTTTCGTATAATTCAAATATTGAATTTAACGGCTCGGGAAATTTAAAGTGAGTGAAAACTCAATTTCTAAATAGAAAATAACATTATCACAATTAATCAAAAGATTTAGAGAACATATAGGTCTCAAGTTAAGTAAATACTATAGAGACCAGATACTAGATACTAGATAGATTAGAGAATATTAAGACAAGATACTAGATTGATTAGAGCCTAGAGAGACCAGAGACTAGATAGACAAGAGACTAGAGACAAGAGATACAAGGTACTAGATGAACAAGAGACTAGATATACAAGAGGCTGTGACCTCATGACGCGGTGACAGTGCCCCGGACATCCGGTAATTAGGGTGCCCCCCGCCCGTGACGGCGGACGGAAGTGGGTAGCTAGGCGCTACCCGCTCTTCACGCATGGCCACCCCAGGAATGGTGATTGGGGATGACGCCAATTTGGTCTGTTTCGTCTTCGCGACTGTTATAGAGTCCTTGGGGTGGAGGTTGCATCGACCCCTCAGTGTTTCGTCTTCGTCTTCTGTCAGTCATAGCTGCCTCACTCGCGATGTGATCGATGTCATTTAAAGTTTAAAAAACTAAATTATTTACAAACATTGTAGTTGCAATTTGCTATAAAGAGTACGTTAGTATAAACGTATGTAATGTCAATAATCTGCAGAAGGTCACCATAAAACCAACAAAAAAAAAGAAGCTGTATTTGCTTCTCAAGAAGATTTTTAATTGATCAAAAAAAACCTATTCGATAATAATTTTCTGTAATTTTATTGATTAATAAGATTTGTATAGGTTTTTTATTTATTATTAGTGCCTTTGCTTGTCTCTTTAAGTTTCTTGTGTTAGTATGTGTTGCATTAGTAATTAATATTACAACAATTGTTGTGTAATTGTGGCTTCATTGTGGATACTTTTTTGTTATGCGGTTCTACAAAAAAGTCTGAAACAAACAATTTTTTATTTGTATTGAATCAGGGGAGTTAAACGACTTTATTATACAGGAGACTATCCGGAGGAGATCCGTTTTCTTATATTTACTGTTATATTATGGATACTGAACTTTTACTTGGTAATAAATTAAAGGAAAGTGTTTTAAATGTTTTAAAGGTCTTAAAATTCTTTCTTCGTGTGTAGGTCTTATTATGCAATTATTGTTCTTTTAAACTGATGGCTGAGAGGTATAAAAAAATGTAATCGCGTTCCTTTTTTTCGGTAGTTATTTTTTTTTAAAGTTATGGAAACTCGATTCAGTTTAAATAATAATGTAGATAATATGTCTAGAGATTACAAAGTCAATTATACGAGAAGTTGTATGTATTAATTCTACTTATCACAAATGAATAGTTAGTTTACCATTCCGTTTGCTAGGGTGATTGTATCGCCAGAAAGGCCATACAATTAAACTGACTTTTCTCACACTATGTTTCCCTTTGAATTTAATAAGCCGTTGCAGTTGGCTACTTCCGATGTTTTTATATTCCCCGGGTTGTACATTACATCTTTACATTTCTCGTTAAAGACGTCTTGAACTCCATTATTTAAGGAGAATCACAATAATAACGTCTACAAAATGAAATGCATGTACCTACTACTGCAGACATCTGTACCAACATAAAACGTGGTGGACTTTACGTACAATGAGTTGATAGAGTAATCATATTCTTTTGTATATCGCTGGTCCGAAAGAAAAACCTCACAATTCAAAATAGAAAAATGTCATCATCATCATCATACCATATCCGCTCCCTATGTGGAGCATAAATATGGATTCCACAAACTGCCTCCAGGCCAAGCGATTGTCCGCCTGCTCCCATGCATTCTCCTAAGTCAAGTCCACGTCCCGCAGCTCTAACGCAAACTACCGACGAATTGTCAACGTGTAAAATGTACACACCATTAAAAAGAAAGCGGGTAAAAGACAAATGGTAAATCGTTTTTACTAGAAAAACAAATATTAATATTTTCTACCATATCTTCAGTAAATTATAAGTTCTTAAATACTGCACGAAGGAACAATAAAGATTTACATTAGATACAATGTATTTATTGCACCATATAACAATAATTAAATTTATAGTTAAGTCGTTGTTCTTTCGGAACAGCGATTTACATATATAATATATTTATTCATTCTGACACCATCTTCACACTCTTCTTTGAATAATTAACGTTTTCCCTCTATAATAACTTTCAAAATTGTACTACAATTTATACCTATACATAAAGGTACAGTTCTCAATGCAGTTCTAAATGGCACTTAACATGTTCGCTCATATTGATATTTACATACTCGTACATTATGTACTCTCTTCCTTTTTAAAAGTCTGTTCTTCATTTTACCTGTTTTGCTTTTAGCGTTAACGTTCTAAATTAAATAAAAAGTACATTTTATACGCAAAGCTCGAGTTGAAAAGTATCGAATTTTTATACTACGAATAACTATGAATCTTTTTGTATTATAATGTTCCTAATTCTTATTTCAAATAACAAGATACATAATTTTATGCAGACGACCTTAAAAATTAACGGGTAGAAAAATCCTTGCCGCTAGCTACTGCTATAATAACAGTCGTTATATTTTTTCATCAAACAATTCATTTTATAGGTCTAACAGCAACATTATATTCTAACTAAAAAAATATCAGGTCTCAAACTAATCGATTTTCTAGCCGGATTTTATTCCGTAAAGGTTGATAATGTATTTTTATTTCAAATAATAAATAATTATGCTTTTAAAATCGAAATTGAAATTATAGTGGCATAGTTATAGTATAAAGAATCAGATTGTCTTGATTGATCTTGAAAATTCACTGGATAATGGTGCATGTGAGTAAAATAAAAAAATAAATTCTTCATTTCTGCTGATAAATTAAGAATAAAAACGCTTTTTCTAAAAAGCTTGTTTTTAATTCACCTTTAAGTCCTTGAAGTCTCCTTTATGACTATGAAATTTTTCTTTTAGGTGCCTAATTTTCTTATTTATTTTTTCTTTATTTGAATGTGGCATTTTGAGTTTTGTCCCGGAAGCAATGACAGGTTCTAAAATATTGTACAGGCTTTCCACTCAGTTAAAATTTAAACTTTTACACATTAACGTGACTGAAATGATTTTATTTCCAAAAGTAATTGAAATGTTGGCGCATTTCAAGAATAATTCAATATGATATATTGTTGTTTCGGGTACGCGTAGATAGGCGGTTTGGTATCTCATTTAGCTACGTTCGTAGATAATATCATAAATACTGTATTGCCACAAATAAAATGATTTTTTACAACATACACGATTGTAATTTATGTAACATTGTTTGTCGCTGTAAAACTGGACCTTTGTTGTGTTATTAAGATGGCGGTTGGACTGATTGGTTCCTCGCATATTACAAACGCTGTACATGTTGTGTGATTGCTAAATTATAAAAATAGCGGTACACTTTTAATTCAAACGTGCTTAAATGTGCGCGTGTACTAGAATGTTACGAGTTTTCCACTACAACCATAAATAATACTATATATTACCGTTTAAATTTATTTATTTAGAAATTATTGTACCCTATCAAAATTATTTATTCCAAAAAATGCCAGCAGGAGAAATATCCTTCGTATAAAAAAACTATTGGGTCCAGAAAAGGGAGAGTAGTAATAGCAAGGTAAGTATCATTTTTATTTTTATATCCCTACAGAGATGTACCTAGACATCTCTGTAGGGATATAAAAATAATAATATATACCTACTCCCGTCTTGGGATAAATCCAGATTTGTGTGCAAGTATTTGAACACGACCCAAAATGTTGTAAGTATCATTATAAAATTCTATCAGTAATATGTCTATGTCATATTTATTTTTACTGACGTGTCCAGAAAACAGTATAATTTCTATATAACCCATTGCTTATGAAAAGAAATTCAGGAAAAAAGGAGACAGACAGGGATTAAAAATTAAAATGCGCGCACTAGTGTTAAACTTTTAAAGAAGTATTGTCCATAAAAATGTTGGTAACGAATTGCTGTTATCTGTTGAAATTCCTCTAGTGTATTTTTATATTGTAGGTTTATGATCGAGTAATTTTAAGGATATAATGATAAAGTAGACATTAACTGAACCGCGTCCATGGAATGAGTAAGCGTGCAGTGCTTGGTGATACGCTAGGCTAGACTATAGGCCTGCAGTATGCACTCTGCAGTGGAAGTGTGTTATTCCCCTGGATGGATGGTCACGATGATTGAACGTGGGTGAGGTCGGTGCCTGCTCAGGGATCATTATTATATATATTATATTACAAACTGAGTAACAAAGGGTCTCCAGCCTAACGTAATATGCATGTATGAACATTATTAACATGCATGAAATGTACAAATACATGTTACAGATACGCAGCAGCACGGAGTATGTTATAAAGTGATAATGTTAATACCTAATACATGTTCATATCCGTATTAACTTTATTAATGCCCACGCTTACAAGAATTTATAATTTATTATGTTGTATTTAGGTACAATTGGTATTTATGTACTTATAATACTTAAACGGTAAACGGACATGCAACACATTGTGTTGTAATTATTAATTAATATGGTATAATAATAATTTGATAATATGGCATGTTCAGTTATTCAGTCAATACAAGTAAACCGATATTAATATTTCGAAGTTCCACAGTCAAATTAATAATAATTTTATTTTTTATCAAAAATAGCTGATTTTATCTTTTACTGTTTTATGCGTATTTCAAGAGATTCCAAAGAATCCAGGCGTCTAGCTGTCGTCGAAGTGTGGTGCTATAGACGCATATCAAGGATCCACTGGACAGATCACAGCTAAAACGACGAGGTCTTGAGCAGGGTTGACGAAACAAGACAACTCCTAAGTAGGATTTCCCAGCAATTATTCCGCAGCATAGGTCATAACATCAGGCACCCGGGCCTATCATCCTGCCTGTACCATCGTCGAGGGATGATTGAAGGGAATAACCTTAGTGGTCGCCCTACAGGTACATAGGTACATTGGTCGGGGGATTGGAGATGTGCGCTGTAGCAGGTTCCAAGGGATGAACAGGCTGGCGAATGACAGAACCCAGTAGAAGAATCGTGTGTTTGCAGACCAATTTTAGGATTGTAACTTTAAAAAAAAGAGATTATACAATAATGTTGTTAGGTAGAGCAAAGTAACAACTGCAACGTGATAAAAAATTACAGATTTAAGAGTGAAAAGTCCAAAATAAAATATGCTTTTTTGTTGTAATTATTAGTATCTACAACAAAAAAATTTGTAACACCATGTTTCCATGACATAAAACGAATCATACATTCAATTGATGCTTGAGATAATATTATAACCTTATACAAAGTTGTAAATGTTCTGTATGAACCATTTCAACGGGAATAATCTCAATAAAATCGAGTTCCTACTGTTACGAGTTTGTAGGTATCACTTTGTACGGCGATTTTATCTCTTGTCACCATACTAGCATTACAGTATTACAGAGGAGGTAGAACTATTGAATTTACGACTGATTTTCTTCCAGCGAATGCAAAACAAGTAGGATATCGAATTTCCCGATCTTTTGTAAACTGAGAAAAAAGAAGAGCGTGATTTCTTATAATTCGTTTTAATTCTGTTAAAAAAACGACTGCGAAAACTTTTCTTATATAAACATAACATAAAATATTCCTGTCAGCTGATTTCTCGGTGTAGATAGGTACCTATTATAAATATTGGAAATTCCGTTGTTGCTTGTTGTAAAATACATTTATGTACAAATGTGTGGATTTTTTTTTCTATGTAAGGATGAAAACTGCAACCTACCTGTGAGAATATAATCTATTTTTAAGAGATTTACTCTCTAGATAATTTCCCAAAAAAAATTTTTTTTAACTACAATTTAGTATTATTTTACTCGTAATGGCTTTCGGAAGCTACATAACATTTTATTAGTAATTTACCCGTAATGGGCGTCGAGGAAGATCGAAAGTTTACTTAATGAATTTAAAGAGCAGTCCGATATCAGATTGGCACTTAAAAACAAAAACTTAAGACAAATCGTACTCAGTCATAAATTAATATTTACTTCTGACAAGATAAGTGACATTAATGGCGTAATTGAAGAATATTCATTGAGCATAGTAATTTATTTTTAAACTAAAAGCATTTTTAACTTTCGTTCAGTTATGTATTAACTTACGTGAGTAATTATTAATATGCAACCATTAACTTTATTGTTTAATGGTTTTAAGGCGTAAAGTCATAAATATAAATACCTACTTTAATAACCTTCATCATTGTCAAATACGTAAGCGGTTGCATAATAATATTGACTGATATTGGTTATTTTTTCTTCACTGTAAAATAGAAGATACCGTAATACGTTATTTTGTATCTCAAATACTAAAATAATAAAGATATTATGTTTATTTATGTAATTCTACAGCTAATATTGGGTGCAACAAGTTACATACTACTATGCCGTAATTTTTTTTATTAATAACTACGATATTCTCCGAAATTAATATCAAATTGAGTTCATTGATCTTTCCCATTATTATATTATTTGAAGACCATCGTAGGTAATTGTATTTACATAACTGGTTTGCTTCTATAATATTACATTATGGCCATAACAGAAATTAATCAGTGCGCCTGTGCAGATTAGAAATGATCTAGATTTTCGATTAATGCCTCGTTTACAATCGAGCGATTTGTAAAATTATTACCAAATATTCATGTCAATGGCACAATAATTCAAAAATAAAAATGAAACAGTAAATAAAATACCAAGTTAATTGATGGCTCTATTAAATAATATATCTCTAGCTTTCAGCGAATTTCAGCACTTTTCCTGAAAATTTAGTTCTAGTAATGATTTATTTTACAGTTGGACATCGGCGTTGCTTTTCGTATAATTTTCCTTGGAATACTTTGAATAGAAAATTTCCGGCTTCCTTCCGCCCCGTATCTGCATTGCAGTTAATTTTTTTTAATGCATTTTCAACATTTCAATTCGAAGGTAAACCACTTCATTATACTTGCTGCAATAAGCATGCTAAATGATATCTTTAATTTAATGAAGCATGTTGTAAACTTTTGTGTTGGTCATAAAATCTAATGAATCGTATTTTTTTACTCTAAACATTTATTGTGAGAGCTTTTGTAGATATGCAGTAGGTACAATACATAATAAAATTTTATATTATGGTTTTAAATTTATTTAATCTTTAGCAGTACATATTTTTTGCAAAAATTAAATGCGAAACGTATCGTTAGTTGAATATCATGCTTTATTTAATTTCAATATAATGTTAAAATACAATTTCTTTATACTTACGTGTTTAACAGCCCCTTTTTCAAATGATAGAATTGTGTATATTGACTTACGATCAGCAATAAAAGAAGGCGTGATTTGTGAAATCATTTATTCACCCGAATCTTGTTTAACAATGAAGGCACTAAAATAACTATAATTTAGCATTCTAGAAACATCAGTATAACTGTTATTGTTAGAACAAAATTATAGGGACCGAGCACATCATAAACAATATCACCATGTTGTATGTTGAGGAACGATGGAGGCGTCGTTTGTTTTTTTTTTTCAGAAAACCAACTAAGTACTCTAGTTACATAGTAAATATTATTGTTTCGCAAAAGTAAAAGTCAATCACCTGCGCCAGTTCGAATTAGATATTTTTTTGTTCATAATGACTGATCATCTATGTTGTTATAGGATAGGGCGTTCCTTCATATTATTGCCTCCATCTAATACGAACATTATCTGATATTTTTATTGCACAAAAATGGCGAATACTATTGAAGTAATGGAATTCTAAACCCGTGATTTGGTCTGCATGACAAGACCATGGAAAGGTTCGGCAATAATATATTATTTATTTTTCATACTACTCCAATAAGCAACTGCACGATTTTTGATCAGATAGAAATAATTTAAATTGTCGTAACATGCGGCGGTCGATGAACTATTAGACCACAAGGTACAGTTGTACACTCTGGAATGGTGGTCCCAACTCCTAAACCATTGGGTTTCGTGGTCCATCCTTGGAATGGGATGGTATGATGGTATGATTACATCACGGTTGATTTGTTATTCGCCTCATTAGTACGGATAATCACAAATTGAAGGCTGGTTGTACAAAAGTTTTGTCTTATCTAAAAAATAGCCGCAGCTAGTGAACGATAATCCACGAAAATCTTCCAGTACTCACTGATGAAAAATAGCGCTTTTAACATATAATGTAACATTCATTGCTTGAAAGATTAGTTTTAGCAAAAAGTCATGATTCTTTGTGGCAAATTGTAAGGAGCTTCAGTGACTGCAACAAGGCGTCAGATTATAAAAAAATATATATTACGGTAAAATCACACACACATGTACATCTCTACTTATGTGGTGCACTAGTACATGAAAGTTTTTGGTTTTCTAAAGATAATTGTGTTTACTTAGTCGTGTTGTCTCCTCACTTATCTCTCCGTGTGTTTCATCTCACTCTCTGTACTATTTAGAAGATATTGTAATGTACGGTGACCTGACAGTTGCGAAACTACGCGAGATATGAAACTTCCACGCAGTAACACTACGCTAATACAGCTCTGTCTATTTTCTGACTAAATTTAATTTGGAACAACCTGTTCTATGCAGATGTTTAACTATATACTCGTTACATGAGCATTTGTTGTTTTTCTATCCTTGCTGAAAACGAAATAAAAAAAAGTTTTAATTTCTCGCTCCATTTTCATAACCGTTCATTTGTTTATGTTTGCACTGAAGTTACGTAATAATTTTAAATTTAATGTGAATAACAGTAGACCAGTTAGGGATGTTTAAATATATAAAAAAAACATCAGCCAGCCAGGGGGGGGGTGTTCAAAATGTGTGTTCTATTGAACATCATCACTCTACATATTTTTAGTTCTGCTCTATGAATCTATTGGATTAATACTTCGGCGATGTTCTTGTTCATCAGTTAATAAATGTACACCTGATTATTCAATAAAAAATACCCCTTAAGGAATGTTTCATAAAAAAATTATAATAAAAGTGAGGCCGGAGAAATTGCGAACTCAGGAGATAATTTGATTAGTACGTAACGTTTTTATCAGATCTTTTTGTTTAATTTGTTAAATTTATGTTAGGAATAATACATAGTTTCGTGTTTTGTGATAGTATTTTTTATCTTTTCTTTCAAGTCTGGGTGTGTTTACTTTCCTATCTATGGTTTAATGCGCAAATCGGGCGCATCCGGTAATTCTTTTGCGTGATTAATGACTTCTCCAAAATATCGCCTTTTCTATTATTAGCGAAAGTTTACCCAAGAACACAACACTTAACATTATTTGCAGTCTCTCATCATCACTATTTAACACGGTGTAGTTTAATTCTTCCGTGGGAATATTGTATCACGTAATTTTTTTGTAACAAATCGTCAAATATAGGTATTATAAATACATTTATAAAATTAATAAAACTTCATGCTTGTTTGAAAAAATCTCTCAATACGACTTATACCTGACTTGGAAAGACGACTAGGATCTGGCTACCAATCGATTATATTATAACTCACATACCTAACTGCCGCCAAACGCTACCAAACCTTCATAATATTAGTTTTGTATTAAACGTTCACCATACAGGGAGTCAAAATAATAAACATACTTTGAAACCCTGTAATTTTTTTACTCAGTTATGTTGCTAACATCGTCGTTTTATTTAAATGGTAAATATGATGTATAGATATCTGTTTTTGTGCCGGAAAAACTCGAGATGTAGTAATAAATTAAATTTCCCCGTATGACTAAATTAAGCATTTTGTATCTAAGTGGCTATTCAATCTAATCCTTATCACTGTAATAAAACTAACTGATAAATTTACAGTTATCTTGAGATTAATCTCTGATACAGAATATCTTATGATAACTACCGTTTTCCTGTGCATACGCAGCCGTTTGAATCTACCATTCTTCACCAAGTTATTAGATATTTCTGAGGCCGTTGTCCTCACTTTGAAATGAAGCGTATTTCTGAAAAGAAACTACTTACGATGAACGAAAAATGTTTCATGTTTATTTTTTCCGAGAGACTTGCTTTTTTAGTCTTTTCATGAGAGATGGGCAGGTTTACAGAGATTTAGCGATTGCGTGAGAGACGCTCGAGTGATTGACTAGTGGTTATTAGTTATTAACCAGTATAACTAGGTAGACGGTCGCACTATGATTGCGCAAGACCGTTGCATGATATTACGCTAATCCTTCGCTTGGATAAATGCAAGGCGGTCTTGAAAATGAATCTGGGAAATTTGACTCGCTAACACGCGCTCACGTGCGTTAGAAACATGTGGAGAAGAAGCAGTACAACTTGTTACACATTAAAAAACTTTTTGTAAATTACTACTTTTTATCGTTATCATAGACCATGACCGCAGCGAAAAAGTCCCATGAACTCTGTTTTTTTCACGACGAATTATTTATCAAACCGTATTCGTGCGCATTTAAATAAAGTAGAAAATAACGAAGTAGTTAGGTACTTACATACGACTTTAAAGTGATAGTAAAGTAAAAAGGTAATTTATTAAAAAGGTACAACTTTTTGTGCACCAACTTGTATAAAGATATTAAGTGTTTTTGCTTGTAACAAGTACCTACCTATGCAGTTACAATTTCCTTAAAATTTCCATTTTAAACTCCTAAAAATCGATGAACTTTTCCAGATTTTACTACATTAAGTGCGAATCAAATCACTTTAGTGTCTTAAAGTAAAAGTTTTATAATGTAAAAGTATGCTACCTAATAATTGATTAGGCAAATACTTACAAAAAATACTAAAAAATAAAGGAAAGCTGTGAACAGGCATAAAATCTACGCTATTTGATAATAATGATATAATTTTATAGAAAAAAAATAAAAACTTGTAATATCTACAAGTACTTGCTAACCTTTTTTTAATAGACATTAATTTGTCGTACCAGTGAAATGACAGTTGCACATCAGCGTCGCTTATTGCATCACAAATTTCCCACAAAAAGCTTCAATTTTCTGTCATGTCATTTTCGGCATCTTTCAATGTAATAACGTGTCTTGAAACTGTGTAACTGTGAAATCGATAGATAAACAACTTTTTTTTATTTATAGAAGTATTTGCTTCATTTTTTGTCCGCGTTACCGCAACAATGGATGCTTATTAATGTCAAGGTGGGCTATGCAGTTGAAGAAAATTAAAATGCATTTGGATACCGGATCTAATATGCTTGTTGCAGCAAACAGTAGCCTGGCTGTTGACGAAACAATGCGGGAGCTGATACCATCTGATGCTGGGTACATAGCAGATACAGACCGTGTTTACTGAACCTCTCCCGGTCCCCGGTCGCGGTCGGTGTTCCACTGTAAAGCATATTGCAAGTAATATGCGGCAGATGTGGCTCTCCAGCGGCCATTAATGGCTACTGAACAAAGATAAATGGTCATTATTGATATCTCAACCAAGCCGAAGAAACTTTTAGAGAATAATTATGTGAATATCCAAGTATCGTCTTCTCTACCAAAGGTTTTGTTTCTGTGAAATCGATATGAAGTTTTTATAAAATATCCTTTGTTAAAATGTCCAGCAATGTTTGTGTACCTAGAAGCATTTGGGCTAACTAAAAATGTTCATAAATCTTTAAATCTATAAATTTGGTTTTATTACCTTATTATAACATTAAAACTTATAAAATCTATCGGTTAAGTCTGTACAGTTATAATCTTAGATTTTATTTTTTAACAGTAAAATACACATAGGATTGGGGACAATCACTCCCTTTTCTGTAAAAATACAAAGTTAATTGCAGATTTTCGATGCAGAAATCCCAATTTTGATTTTTCCTTTCTGATTATTATCGAGCATTAATCGCCTGTCACTGATGATTTGTCGTTTCCTCATAACTAGTTAGTTATTCGAGGATAAGATCGACACAATAAACGGATGGTATGTGGAATAATTACATTATACATCAGTTAAGACCAGCAAAAACCATAAAATAACTTTCTCTGCCTTCCTTAGCTTACTAATTCTTAAATATAGGTACCTACCTAACAAATTTTATTGAAGATAATTATGAGACCTTTATAATCTATTGACACCCTATTATGTACACCCTACTCGTTTTCCGGAATACAACTCAATTGCCGAATATTATAAATAATGACTATTTTGCAGCGAAAACGTGAACCTTACAACGCTTAAATAATTTTTAATTTATAGTATCGTTTTCACACCCTTATTTTTTAGGTCTTCGACTATTTATTTTTTATTTCTTTAAAAAATCTTATAAAACATACATGTATTATATTCCCAGGAGTTATAAAAACTCATTTTGGGACCGGTATTATTCACATTTTTAATTACGTATTGCACAATCAAAAAGACGAATAAGAAAGACGATTCAAAATTAACACATTCAATCTTAATCCTAAACATCATATCTATCATTGAAAAACATATTTCAATTCAGATCTTTAAGGGCTCTACTATGTATTGCTTTATTTATTTTTATTTCATGGGGTAGATTATTATATTGGGATCGAGAAATGTTCATTAGGGATTTTTTACCGAATTTTGTGGATCGAAATGAAGATTTATGATGAAATGATTATTTAAATGATAATTTAAATGATTATTTATTTTTTAAATGATTTATCGAATGTTGAATTTCTCGTATATAAAAGATTTATTTTAAAAGAACGTTGTGTCTAGATCTAAAACAAAATATTCAGATACTTTGTCTGAACATGAAAGTGTAAACATTTTATTGCCGAATCAAAATACTTCATATTCACTTAACTTCACATTTAAATAAACGGGAAATTAAATATCCAATAATAACTCAATTCAGCTCGACAGTCATTTTGTTTCTGTAGTTAGTCGGCCAAAGCACTCGAGTAACATAATTCTCGCCGAGAAGAGTGTTTACCTAACAAGAGGAATGCTGAATATTTTTGTATTTAAGATTTGATCAGAGTGAGCGGAATGAATGAATGTATGTATGTAAATTACCCATGGCTTTAGTAGCCAACGGCAATATCACTACTTGTTACCTATTACTTTTGAATCAACTGGCTTGCCCGCTGCCCAGATCATATCAGGATAAAGATCCTAATAATAGTCATGTCGTCTTGCACGGTTTTTAATGTATAACTGATTGAAACGAAAATAATGGTTAATGACGTCGATAAATTATTAATATACTATTTGAACACGTCTGTAACCTGCATTCTTTCGCGTATTCAAGATCATTGGTCTCTAAGAGCAGACTGGGCCTGACCTTAGATATTATAAACATAGAAAGAACTCTCCCTCTTACCCTCTATACCTTCATACCTACATACTTACATATTTACATACTTACATATTTACATACTTACATATTTACATACTTACATATTTACATACTTACATATTTACATACTCACATATTTACATACTTACATATTTACATACTTACATATATACATACTTACATATATACATACTTACATATTTACATACTTACATATTTACATACTTACATATTTACATACTTACATATTTAAAAAAAATTCTTCAGCATATTATTATCTACGCACCCCCTAACTCTAATGGGCATCACCGATATTTTTGTGATTTTTCGTTTAATATTGCTAAATTTACTACAAAAAATCAGCCTGTCAATAGTCTAAACTAAAAATATCGCGAACATGTTATTAAAATATTAAATGATTAAGTATAATACTATACGGTAAAATAATGATAAATTAAAAATGAAATCGAATAAGTAGTTATTTCAAAGTTGTGGGGTGTTGTGGGAATATGATTTTTAATCATGCTTTGTGTTGACACGTGGTAATGAAAATATGACGTTTTGTATTAAAAGCCGATTTGGCTTTCACAAGGATACTATTTCATGCCATCGATTGAACATTCATGTTACCTATATTGTTAATAATTTATATTGTTATTGTGATTCATATTATATTCCTTTCGTCTTACCTTTATCACGGCGATTTCCACAGCGTCCCTGGTGCCCGATCATAATTCTCGACTAAGAAGATAACTGAGTTACCTTTCGCTGTCGACAAAAATATAACCGATTTTCGCCCATGAGAACTTAATTTTTAAAAGAACATACAAAGCATAACTACAGATTGTTAACAAGTTAATTCAAAATTAAATTATAATTTACTTCCACGTCACCTTCCAAACTTCTCGTCTCTGTTGAGATGTCAAATTGTAATTTAATGTTAGCCCGTAATGGCTGAAATCCAGTTTTTGTCTACGAGTATTCGGACACATTCAAAATGTTGTTTATAATTCAAAATTGTTTACAAATCCTTTATTTATCATCGAATCTATCGATTTTGTTTTTATTGATCGCGTCAGGTAACTCAGTAGATACGCATTCGTGATTCCATTCCAGTCCAGGATAATACTTGGCTATATATTACCCCCGGGGATGATATTATCAGGTGGAATGTGGCCCCGGACCGCGGGTGGCGGGCGGGGGGGACCTACCCTACCTACCCAGTACCCAGTAACCCGTCTGATAGTTTTATTACGTTCGAGTAACTCGACCCACGAGCACACAATGCATCATCATATTACTCTTTACACGTACAAATCTTTTCTTATATAAATGCATTGAAATTATTTTATTATTGGATTATCGCTGGATGTTATATTTTTTCAATAAGAATGAATGTATGCGTCGTCCAACACAATTTTGCGAATTTCAAAGCTTGTAAGTACAAATACTTTTTGACGAAGATCGCTCTAACCAATCAATTGTCATCATCGTCATTCCGTATCGGCTCAATATGTGGAGCATATGGATTTCACAAACTGCCTCCAAAGTGATTGGCTGCCATCTCCCGTGCGTCTTCGTTAGTAAGGTCCACGTAATTTATTTTAGTGTACATTTACAAATCATCGTTTATTTCTTTCCCTACAGAAAGACTAACGATTTTATAAAAATAAAATAGTCTGAAATGGCGAATTGTTTCAATTTTTGTACATTAATTTGTATGGCTTTGCGTTATTTAAATTTTTTAGTGACCAGGATTCGATCTCAGTTTGGAAAAATATAATAACAGCACTCGTAAAGCTAGAAGACATAAAATAAAAAAGATCATTAATTTAAATCTAACTTTGCCATTTTCCCATGAAAAGTGTTTTTCGAATATCAAAGCTATCATGTTACCAAAATATCTACAAAAATCATTATATTATATGTTTGATCACCAAAATGTTTGCCTACGTAGTACAATATATTGCATGTTCATAAAATGTTAAATTTAGTATGTGAACATTGAACATAATATCCAGTATCAAGTTTTATGAAAAAAGTTTGTTGGTAAAAAAATGTTGAATCGTATGTATTTTGTATACAGGTAAGGATACGTGTTTTTAGAAGTTCCACAGTTTGGATATTATAATGTTAGATCATAATATGTGACATTATAAAAATATACATTAACAATTATTTTCAAGTTATTTTTGGATAGGATTCACACAGGAAGCAAAGTAAACAATTATTTTATATGTTAGTTACTAGATTTATCATTCTGATCGTTATTACAAGCCCTACAATTTTGTTATTAAAATCATAAGCTGTGTAAAGGGAAAAAGTAAAAGACTGGGTCAATCTGAATGGCTGGAGACTAGTAATAATATACAAAAAATCTATTTCCAGTACGTATCTAAATAGTTCAATTACTCGGCTAAGTAGGGTACACTCGTATTACGAGAAGAACGAAGGCTAGTAATGATACGTGTACTATTACCTGAAGACTATTTCGATAGCTCAGTACCCAACAATCCAATCACAATCGTACCTTCATTTCATGGCTTTGGGTTGTTATTGAATGTTTTTAGGTCAGATAGTAATACGTAAACTCTCTAAGTTCGTGAAACCATCATTCGTACTTCCTACATACATTACATTTCTAATGATTTTCTTCTAAACCAGTACAATATCGTATATGTAAATAGGTAAATACCCTTCACTAATAATCGATTGCATACATTGACTATAATCTCATTAAGACCTCTTTATTATTGCTTATTTAACAATATTACCTTTGTTGATTATGCAAAACCTGGTATATCTGCACACTTGATTGATTATATCTGTACCTACAGTTTTTTTTTGTCGTAGAACAACCTGTTTAGTAATCTAAACCATATATTCAAAGACTTATTGGATTAAGTACATAATTAAAATACACATGTTTTATGTCCCTGTAAATTGAATAAAAACTGGAATAAATTTTAATTATAATTATTAATAACATCAACCTATTATAAAAATACTGTCTAAGAATTATTGAGGTATTTCGGTTTAGTAAACAAATTCGTTGATTTTGGATTTTATCCCACAGTTTCTTTAATAAAACCGAATTCCGTAGAGATTGAATAGGAGGTTTGTCTCGTGTTTGGAATACCTACAACCATGAGAAATATTCACGAACTCTTTCTTCCATAGTTACGGTATGCGTAATTACTTATTTGCCAATAAAAATAAATTCACTAAAACACTTACATATTCTCACAAACAGTTAATATTCTTTACTTTGTATTTATCTACCGCCAATTCGGTTATCCGACCTGCTTCCTTATTTTACCCCATTCGTATGTAAATTGGTTAAGTAGTGTTTTTTGTAATTTTAATTTGATTCAACATATTTTCTCCGAAGTAATATTATGGAGCGCCAGTCGTTGGCAAATATCTTCAGTTTTAAAAAGTGTCAAAATTTTGATTGTAGTGATTCATTTACGTATTTTATATTCAGATTTTTTTGAAGGTACTTTAATTTAAAAAGTATTTCATTGGTTAGTATGTACCGATTTTTTCATAATAGTTACCCTTTTTTAAGAAATTGGTGACAAAAGACATAGTTTGATGTTGTTTGACAAAGTTATCACAATTTAATTTCGCTCTATGGGCGTTAAAACTAAATAAATAAACAAAATATACGTGAAATGCCTGAAATTTGCCTACGTAATTTTAGAAAAAAACGGTACAATAGTTCTGAAAAACTGCTTTTTAGTAAATGGAAAATGAGCATAATCAGGCATATTTTTAGATTTTTAGAAATGCGTACCTAAAAATATTTTATTACCTACACCTTGAACTCAAATCTCGCAGGTTTTAAAACCACTCTAGTTTTATGAATATCGAACTGGTCTAGTATCTTTTGATATCCTAATTAAAATAATTGTATCCTCTGATCCAACGCGCTTATGGTTCCTACTTATTTCAGGGCTTCACGATTCGGGAGTTAAAAATTTCCTGCGTTATCTAGACACCGTCTAACACTTAAAAATATTTTTAATATCATCTCGGGGCTCGACGATCAGCCTAGAGTTCTATTTATCGCGTTCATAAAACCATACCTTTATTGCTCGTCTATTGAGTGTCTATAGAATTCAGTTGATTGCTTGGGATCGCCTAACCGTTCGATCTAGATTTTCTACTTGACTTGAATAATATCATCCGTTGATAATCATTTTTAATTCCGTATACAAATCCACGAAACGTAATTGTACGTTATCTGGAGACGTGGTGAATTGGTGATTTCGTTTGATAAATGGATGTTTGCTGGAATTAGTGAATTAACTATTTATCATAACTGTGTTGAATGTAATTGCGTATTTTAAAATCGATTTACAAATTTCTGTACTTAATTTAAAGTACGGTTTGTATTTTATGCGTAGGCTTGGACTTTCCAGCATTATAGTTTAAGCTAAATAAAATAGAATTTAGCAACGAGTAAAATGTATGAATTCTTTTAGTTATTTGAGTCGTAATGATTTAAGGCGAGGGTCCGGGGTCCCCCATACATTCATGTACGTCAGGGCAAAATTCCCTTGTACTTTATGGTTCATTAAATAAAAATGAAAAAAATATGACGTAATTATCAATTCTTTTTCTAGTGAATTTTCTGACTAAATTTTTATTATTATTTCGTTGAATCACAATTAATTTAAAGAAACCCCCTGTTTTTAATAACATTTGATGCATAACACAAAAACAGTACATATAAGATTTAAAAAAAAATGTATTAAAGAATACGTATATATCTAGTGCATTATCTGATTAAAATTTGAAAAACATTAGTAGATTTTTGATTATATTAAATTCCGTAGATTTTACTATATTAAATTTGAAAAAGATTATCGTGTATTTTTTTGTATACCTACGCGATGCAAATAATAATGAAACCAAACGGCGCGACGTTCGATCGGATTTTGGTCGTGTTTTAACGAGCGCTCATCCGGGCGCTTACTACATTTTAAAGATTATCGTGTATTTTTTGTATATCTACGCGATGCAAATAATAATGAAACCAAACGGCGCGACGTTCGATCGGATTTTGGTCGTGTTTTAACGAGCGCTCATCCGGGCGCTTACTACATTTTACAATTAAACAAAGGTGGACCTAGTAGCCCCTTAAAGTACTTTCTTATAATATTACGATGTTCACAAATATTTTTTTTAGATGCAATATAAGTTATTGTATAACCCGTTCAGTCAGTTCTGGTTATATTTTTTACAGAAAAAGTAGATAAATATTTTTGCCTGTGACGGTTTTTATACAAAATAAATAGATTTGAAGGTTAATCAATAACGCGGAGAAAAACATTGTTAGAAAAAAACTAATGATATATTATTTTGGTATTTGGGGCTAACTTAAGGTCGAAGGAGAGACTCGTATAGCTCGTATTATTGAAAATCTGCACTTTTAAATTTTCATATAATTTTTTCTCTGTCTAATCAATTATAATATATATAATTTATGTTTATTATTTCAATCATATTAAAATTAATCGTGCGTGGATAAACTGTGTTTTTCCTACATTTTAATTAAAAACTAGCAATACCCATTCAATAAACCCATTTCATTCTATTTGTATTACTATAATCAGAATGCTAAGTAACATTTTTTAAATTTATAATGCTATAAAAAACTCACGACATACATAAATATGGTTAGCTGGCATTCACTACTTGTTATGTATTACATAACCTTACTATACTCGTATGTTTTCATTACCAAGTTCATTACATTTATAAGGCAATCGAATGTAATCATGTACTTGTAAAAAGTAGTTTTTGTTGTTACTGTGTATGTAATCTAAACCGCCAATTAACGATTTTTTTGAGCAGTTTGGCGCTTGGGTTTTAATGACAGTAATTACTTACCAGGTGTAAGGAGATGTCTGTATTTATAAAAAACGATCAATTATTACTAACTCCATTATTTGTAGATGCATAAAAGTACATTGTTATTTAAAAATCTATAAAGCTCGGTTGTGCTTTATAAAACTTACTTCATTTTAGTTTTACATGATAATAGATTTTAGTAGTAAAACTAACCTTTCAAATTTAGGAGTGAAACAAAATATTAAAAGCTAATGGACCGTCAAATCTCATAAAATCGAAAAAATATTTTTTTGGTTGAAAGAAACAAGGTGTGAAGCATAAAGCGTGATTTTTGAAAGGACAAATCCTCAATACTTTTCCCATGTTCAGTATGGGGTCAAACAATGCTTTATTTTCTATGGTTTTCGCACTGCATTCACATACTAAATGGACGATAAGGAATTGAAATAAAAAAAAACCTTAGTTTCCTTATTATCTATTTAAGTCAAATACAAAATAGCTTTTTAATTTATTTTTTTCAAACTGTCATCCGGTGAAGGCGTTTCGGCTGGCTGGGCCATAAACACTACGTACGCCTCCTGGAAGCCGTAAACATAACCATGCTTGCCTATTTTACAAGGCATCAGGTTCTCGACGTCCTGGAAGTCCACTGATAGTAATCAGTCGGCAGTTTACGTCAGAGCTGCGGGACGTGGACCTGACTTGGGGGACACACGGGAACTGGCGGCCGATCGCTTAGCTTGGAGGCAGGATTCCATATCATGCTCCACATAGATAGGAACAGATATGGAAGGATGATGATAATTCTTCTAAAATACAAGCATTATTATGATTAGTTTTATTTAATGACTTCAGTATTTTGATGGTTGTTGGTAGGTTCTACAATCGGGTCACGCCCGTGCTCTTAATGAATCTAGGTGCTTAATATGTCGCGTCAAATGTTAGAATTTACACATACAATGGTCATAAGCGCCACACATTCTTATAGCTCTTACTTACGATCACTAGTGAATTGTCTAAAACGTCGCTGATATGAATTCGCCTGGGTTCACGGAGTAATAACACGTTAGGCCTGACGCTCTATCGGTCCGATGGCTTACTTAGCGGCACCCGGCACCCGAGCCCGGAGACTTGACCCACTGCTCGCTGCTGGGCTGGCTTGGCCCGGTCCGGTGTTTCGCGGAGTTCCTACAAACCGGTGCTGGCGAACCCGCACTGAGAAAAAAAGCGTAATTCCTAATAATTCATTCAAAACGCTGCGAAAAAATATTTAAAAAAATTTAAACTCTGTTTTACTCATTTCATAGAAAGCCATTAATAAGAAATTTTTTACAGAAAGTAAACCAATTACAGAGTTCAATAGAAATGGTGAATGAAGATGAGACCCTCCTCGTTCCCCCTTCCCCTTTCTCTTCTTCTAATGCATTGGTTATACCAAGAGCAGTGTATGTTCATTTTTTTTTTCATGATGGGAAAATTATCAGTCTTATGCTATTGTGCATTGGACACTGCTTTTGTACCCAAGTGAATTTATCGCATGCAGACACAATTAATAGCCTTACGCTTCAGTGCCCGTTTCAGGAATTTTCAGGCGGATGATAGTTAAAAAAAGCTTAAGAAGAGCTTCAGCTTCCTTGATGATGACATTCCACCTTGCATGATCTTGAGTCATTTGTTCCGATAAATAAATTACTGTCCTAAATTTTTATTTATTTTAGTAATAACCGCAATATTTTAACAGTATTTTGAATGAATTATTTGGAATTGTCCATTTCATTTTTCTCAGTGCGCCTCGCGCCGTATCACAGCAGAGGATAGAACATCCGAAATTGGATACCTTTTCGAGAGGTCCGCCTAACTATGGTACGAGTTGATTGCAATGTTTGCTTAATTGACTCAGTGAATTTGACAAGATTTAGTATTCATATATGAATACTAAATCTTATCAAATATCAACTTTGAGTGTATACCAATCCAAGAAAATAATAATGTAGGAGGAGTTCTAGGCTATAAACCTTATATTCTGGCATACTTGTGAACATAATATTAAATACCTACGTTATAAACTATTAGAGGCAGGAAATATCGAAAGAAGTTGAAAAACGATTCTTAGGTGATAGTATAATCGTCTAATTATCAATTTACTATCTAAAATGTTCGTGGGAAACAGTTACTTAATTTTACAAACGCTATCGGCCATAATAAGATGTAGTATTGGAGCAATATACTAATATAATATACAATAGTGCAGTCATATTAAAACCCTTTTATTCAATATTATTATATTCGGAGACGATTTGATTCAGACAGATTTTTGTAACGTGATAATAAATGAAGTATTTTCAGCTAGGCAGTCCTAACCAAATTATTAATTTTACATTTACCCTACTTTTGAATACTTGTTCATTCTTCTCTTTATGTAGGTATTCCATTTTCAAGATTCAAGATGAGATCTTAATATCATTTTTTACTTGTAAAAAACGGTACTATCTTAAACGTAGTTATCTCTTGAACCCGTTTCTAGCGTTTAACCTGCGGCTGTGTTACGTGTTGCTAGAACTTCAACTATAGCAATACAGAAGATTGGAAATTGCTATATTTTTTTAGATTTATGTATCAGATCAGGTCAGATCGGAATCGGACATCGGACAAATGCGTCATAGAACTAGGCAATAAAAGTAATTCACGCGAAGAATTATGCAGTGGCAGGTACATATTAAAATATATAACAAATCGTTTTTGCCTACTGTAACCTCTTTCCTGTAACCAAATCAAGCAAAAATAATGCTTTTTTCTTTATCACGCGTGAAATGTTTTCGTGACTTTGGAATTTCTTTATTTTTAAGCTGTTACATTGTTTAATAATACAACGGTTTTAGAAGGATATAAAAGAGGCATCTAATGTATCACCGTAAACATATTTCTGAAGCTTTTAGCTCGAGACGTCAATTAAGTGTTATGTTACAAGTCGCGAGGTTTAAGTAAAGCCACCTGGTCTCGGCCACAAAAGGTGTTTATTTACCGATCACAAAAACGTCCATACAATGTAGATTTATATTAAGTTTATTCATAGTTAATTATTTATTATTAAAATTCGTTAGGATTCAGAACCGGAATTTAGTGTGTCGTATTTAAAATAACGCAACGTCAACTTGGTAATCGTAATTATTTATCTTTAACCAAATTCGTTTTGCCGAAATATCGTACGTATTATTAATATAATGACTTCATTAATTCAAATCAAGTTCGTGTCCGGTAAAAAGTGTAGGTACACGGACCCTAGATCGGTGATGGATATGGTCTATTCGTAAAACGTTCTTAATTATGAAGTAGTAAATGCCAGAAAGCTTTTTATGGCAACATAAAGCGCATGACGCATGCGCGATCACGACCGGCATGCCACATACAACCTACAACCAGTGCACAGGGAATAGGTGTAGATGGACCGCGGACCTTTTAGCTAACCGGTGTCAAAAGTTACTGCATCTACAGACATTGTCTGCCCTGTTACGACAAAAGACTGTAACTCTAAAACGACCGAATTGAGTAAAACGGGTTTAAAGTTTTTACAGTTTAAGCGATGTATTCGCTTCAGTTGCTGTCTCTGGGGGTAATATTTCGTAGTATGTTTATTAGATGTATAAACATAATAGCCATAAAACAATTTTTCCGTTTGCTTACAAAATACCTTTTTGAAACGAGATACATTTTTTTGTCAGAATACAATCATATCCATTTTAGAGATATTGGCTTTGAAAACTGTAACTCTAAGTAACAGTGTCAAAATAATTCTCTCTAAAATAGATATACGTGTAGTAAGGGAATAAGCCCACCACCACGCGGCTGTTATAGAGTCACGTAGCTCAATCACAGATGATTGTCGACGTGCTTAAAAACGTGCTAATCATTTGACCGATCACAATGAACATACGTTCATATCACGGTCTCGTTGCCAAGCACTATAGATGAAAGGCATACTTTGACAAATGTTTCGTTTTATTGCTTTCTTGATTGATTTAAAGCAAATAAATGGCATGATAAATTGTGCACAAACAATTAAAACTCTATAAAACTAAATTATTTTACTTTGCTTACAGTTTTGGCGTATTTTCCATATTTAAAGCGGTAATTAATAATCCCGATCGATAACTTTTAACGGATTTTCCATTGTGATCGCGAAAACTTTAAACACCCATGGTGAGAAATCGTTATCACGTCGCTTATTAACACGTCGATAGTCATCTGTGATTGAGCTACTGGGAGACTCTCTGTCAGCCACGACATTTTTGAACGATTTTACTATTTTTATTGTGAACAAACGAGTCAAGTTAAGTTAATCAAGGCCAGGAGCATCGTTCAAGTCAAAAGGAAATCACGATGCCCCTGCCCTACATTCCCCTTAGTGTCCTGCATCAACTTTATTATTAAAAATATACATACTTGTATAATTATTTTCAATTCAAATAGAAGATCAAACAATAATATTTAGTGTTTTGTCAAAACACGCCCGTACTAATTTTATCTTAGGTTTTTTTTACTTATATAATAATTACAAGCGCAGAACAAAAGCTTATAAAAAAAATATGTTTATTAAAGAAACACCAGTAGAGTCGATTTATCGTTACTACCACAAGATAAAGTGTGTTGTAGGGACATGGCAGTTGTGTGGAATACATTACTTTCATCTATGTACATAACATATATGAGATGTGGGTTTATTTTCACATCTTTTCTCGCATTAAAAATTCTATTGGGAAATTAAAACCTAATTAAGCTGAAGTTTCATTTTTACGATATTTTTACAGCCATTATTACCACCGACGTTTCTTTATCAGTTATTTTATAAATTCTGTGAATATTGTACAATAATTCGATGCTGCCGATAAGAGTAGGTGCATCTTTTCGAATATAATATTCGCTGTTAGCGTGGGATTGGAGATCAGGTCTCGGCTGCGTATTACCATAACCTAAATGTTTTGTAATAGGAAAATCGTAATAAAGCTCGGAATCATTGGATCTCTCGACAAATCGGAATTATAATCGCCCCGGGTGCTTGATGTGGGAATATTTCCCATTGAAGATAACATCTCTCAGCCCTTCGATCTGCCCCATCTTGATCGGCCACTCTTCGCTCTTGTAATTCCACCAGCCGCGACCAATCCGTAATGGTCTCCCGGCGGATAGACGTCTACATCTACAGATCAGAAGGCATTATGGTCTGAGCTTTCATAAAATTATTTGTAATCCTATTGTGGCCCGACACGCTCGATTAGGGGTTTGTAGGTACTCGCTTGTCTGTCTGTTTATGGGAAGTTTCAATTTCACGTATGTCCCAGTGTATCTTTATAAAACTTTCAGCGAGTTGTTTGAATAAATAACTTGATTGAATGAGAAATATTATTTGTTTGACAGTTGTTGACAGATTTGTTGGTTTTTATTTGAGTTCAGCGGGAATTCAGCTTTAATGTGCGTCGATCAATTGTTTTTTGAAAACATCCCCAGTGGAAATGCTGTTTTTAAATATTTTTGCCCAAAGCCATGAGACCTATTAACTAAAGAGAAAAATCACTTTCAATTTTTGTGATATCACCAAGAATCGAACCAGTGATGTTGTGTCCAGTGTTTTAGGTATTATACCCACTTATAAGTCAAATTAAAAAAAAGAGGAGGAAGAGAAGATTTAGGTATTATACCCACTTATAAGTCAAATTAAAAAAAGACAATTTGTAAAATAATGACTTCTCCCACTATGCTAGATGAAAAAATGAACATTAGATATAGTTATGAATTGATAACTTACCAATTGGTATTTTTTTCGGTTCAAATAATAAAAATATTTTAATAAAAAACAACGTACTCTTAAAGTATTTTTTTAAAATAGGTAATTGACTGTTATTCAGGTTTAAATAAAAACAGTCACTACCTAGTAAGTCCCCTCGACAGAAATACTTACTAAACAAGTGTTTTCATTGGCCACGGGGCGCAGAGCCATGAAACACTTTTGATGCAAAAGCTATTCGCCTTATCCATTCATGCTCAGAGTTAGATTAATAGATGAGTGAGTTCTAAACAAGCATGTTACGCGGTGAAGATCGATCGCTTACATCAGCTGGCATGAGAGCTGACACACATCATGAGGATGTATTGTATACAGTATACAGTACCTGCACACTAGTATGCGCCCATAGTGCAGAGTGTGAAGTGCCGGTGTCAGGTGACCAGGGGCGTACTATACCCATCATTCTATTACATGACGCTATTAGACACATTGTTTTTGGTCATTAAATTTATATCTGATCTTAAATTCTTCGTCAAAAAACAATAATATTTTTATGATAACCGCTTCGTTAAAAATCTGCAAGAAAGCATAGTTTATATACTTGAAGTCGGTTTTACAATTGCTGCCAAAAACTCTCGTATTTTCAGGAAAATCGTACACTGCTTGATTAATCTCATCTTAACGCTTAGAATTTGTTAAACCAATCACTTACTTTGTGAGGCATCCTTATTGATTTTTGCCCTAAAAGTGCGCGCATCACACCTGTTATTTATGGCTGCTAAGAGCCTTAGTGCTTACAGATTATAGGTTATTGTGCCATGTTTGAGGGCTTTGTGTTGCCATAAACACGGCATAATAACCCAGAAAAACATAATATGTATTTTGAATGCCGTGAAAACTTTTAATGCTTGTCTGTTTTAAAAGGCTCCTGGCAGGTTCCTGGCATCTGGACGTCCACTGTTGACAATTCGTTGGCACGCATGAGAACTGGCGGCCGATCGCTTAGCTTGGGGGCAGTTCGTGGAAAACACATATTATGCTGCACGTAGTGATCAGAAACGGAACGATTATGATGATGATTTGTAGGTGTATAATATGATTATTTCCTAAAAGTGTCCGCGCGCTTCAGCGTCGAGGAGAGGGATGACTGCGACTGTGTGAAGGTGCCCTATTCCGCGAAACTACGAATTTAACACAAAAGGGATCCATTTTGGTCATAATTTACTGGTTTTAATACCGACTTGGATCCCTTTTTAGAGTGATGGAGTGGAGCCCTTTTAATGAATTCAAACGAATGATGTTTTCATTATAAAAGTGTCCGTACGCCCCTGCGCGGTACAGATACGGTGATAGTGTGGATGCGGCCGACTGTGTCAGCGCCGCGCTGTGTCCGCTGTAGCCCGCGGGCGCAGGAGCCCCCATTCCGCGGCAATACACACGCGGGGTATTTAGCACAAAAGGGACCCATTTCGGTCATATTATTATGTTTCCATCAAGTAACGTGAAGAAGAACGTGCGAGTAATCAGTCCAAAATATTTTTATAGGTACACTAGAAAAAGTAATGAGCCTACTTCCAATTTGAAGTTTTTTATTTAATATGTTTATTTTACTCTCATTTACGATACCGTTTTGGTATGAATCGAGCTAGTTTATTGATACCGCTTTTAAGTTTCAAGATATTTAATAATTCGATTAACTGATCTGTATATTTTAAAGTGCATAAAATTTATGCGTTTTTGTGTTAAGGCAATTTTATTTTAAGTAATTTACTATGAAGTAATGTTGTTTTTAATTGTTTCTGCATAATGAAAGTGGTATCAGGTGAGACGAGGAATTCTTCGACGAAGCGTGCAAGAAGGCAATTCTTTCAACTAGTGAGGTTATACTTACCGTTTATCATTGCACGTGCGAAAATGAGACGTGTAACGCAATGGTATTAAAACATACCGTAATTTTTTTGCTCTTCTTTCATTATGTTCGTAAATACCTGCGCTTATTGTTACAAATTTATTTCTAAACGAGATAGTAAAATTCCTTCATTGGGTTAATTAATTTGTCTTTGAATCAGCGCTTGCTTAGCGCTCGCACTGAGGACAAAGAGGCATCCTTTGTCCAAACTCCTTCTGATCCTGCGACGTCCTCCTTTGCTGATGTCATATGCTCATTGGACGTCCTTGGACTATAGTTTCATATTTTTATTTATCACCTAAACCTCTTTTTCTATTACCAATTTCACGGCGATTAGCCGGGTTTTTACTCTTTTGTGTGAAATTTGCAACAGCTTCTTCATTCTCAGTCCATCAATCAGTTTAAAAGAATCCAATTTTACGCCTGTTTTTATGTGTAAAATAACAACTGACTTGGCGAGTGAAGCTTTGTTAGTTTACGGAAGGAGAGACTAGTAAACAAAACAGACCACGTGATTAATGGTCCATTCATTGGGTCAGATACTCTCAAGGCAGTATCTCAGATGCGGGTAAATTATGCTTTATGATAATACGTACACTTTTCATAATATTTATGTTTCAAAGTCTTTCTCACGCTGATTTCATCTTCTTGACTATCACAACAGAAAAATAAATTTACAGTAATGAATAATGTAGAAACCATTTTATACTTACCTAAAGATACCGTGCCAGCAAGATGCCAGCATATTTATAAGTAAAACCGTACCCACCTACTTTTCAATGATTAGCCGATAAGTTCAATCAATGGCTTAATGATTTTCAATAAAAATCTGTCATACTTTGAATATATTAACAGAAAAATACCTATAAAACTATTCAATAAAAATTAAGAGTTGCTAAAATTGGGGTTCACATTTAATTGACGAAACCATTTATATGTAGAGGCTTCCGAAATCGCACATTCGACAATACGTTATTATTACCTATTGAAATTTTATACTTGAAGCCACATAATATACTTTTTCTCTGATTATAATATTTGAAATCTACGTTCGCTTTGTTTCATAGTGCAATTAATTTGGAACTCGTCATAATATGACTTTTTATATGCCTTTATTTTTTTAAATTACGCTGTTATGGCTTTCCCAATATTTCTTTTGTATTGTAAATAACATTATTAGTCTATGTTAAATTATGTAGAACTAAATAAATATAAATAAAAATAAATAAAGAATGAAAAGTCATTGAAGGTATAGGTACCTAACATTCATAACGAGGTTCAAATATGTTAAATAAAAACATAAAACGTGCTTACCAGAAATTATGTACAAACAGCATTTGACTAGAATTTGCTAAACTGGATCTAACTTTTTACATTTGTTGGGTAAATAAAAACTACAGCTATTGTCTAGTAGCATTTTTAAAAAGATAGTTACCTTTACACATTTATTACCCTTATGACATCCATTTGGTGACTGAAAGGTGGGACAGTATTTATTTTTTGATAATTATAATCATTTCTAAGTTATGAGCATAATTGCAGATAAAATTTCAGATAGTGCTTAATTGCGTGGATAATGAACTTGAGTTGTAGCGCTTTCATTTCCTGAGGTTAGCCTACACTAGTTAGTCGGTTGACGTCTCGCACCTCACCCGTGATATATTTCTCTACAAACGTAGGTCTTTGTCTTATTTCGCACTGTCTATTGACAGACAATGCGGAAGATTTTCACACGGAGAATAATCTCGTGAAAGGTTGCGTGTATCATCCAATCTCTTTTTTAGCAACCGCATTATTACTGCACTATCTTCGCTAGGAGACACGAAGGGAAATTATCGCCGAAAATTGCAGATTTTTAATTACAGGATTTCGACGAAAAAAAATCCCAGTAAAAGGTCAAAATGACTATGTAATGCTCTGGGTTTGAGCGTTCAAACGTAATTGCTTTAATCGAAATTTTAATCAAAATTAACCGTGGAAAAATTCAAATTCTACTTCATTTAATAACACCAAAGAGAAATACTAACTTTCCAATTTAAAAAGTAGGTGTAATTTTGAGATAAATTTCTCACCTCAAAAATTATGTTAAACTTCGAATGTTTTTAGATTATTGCACGGGAAAAGATTTTTCGATGATATTTTGGCAACGTTACTTGCCAATGATTATCGACGTTAGGGTGCAACAATTTTATGTGTTTTGTAATATCATACAATCGTGTAAGGAGTGTATAGGAATCGTGTAAATTACCTTAACGTTGTTGTAGAGAATTTTCACACCAATAATAAATTATCGCCACTAAACTTCCTATATTTTATTTTGAAATGTGTCTAATAGTTCCTCCTTCTACTCGAAATTAGTCTTTTACAGTGCATTCGGCTCGACTAATAGGTGCTATTAACGAAGCCGAATTCTGTCACATCTTTTAAAAACGGCTGAAAAAAATCCTATCTCTTCCTTAATTATTTTTGGGAGTTTAGAGTCCCCTTCTATGACTAGGTAACATTGAGTGTGATAGTGTGTTGTTGTTACTGGTGGGGAGGATGATCATCTAGGGTGATAAAATTGAAGGCATGTTATTGCGTACTCACGATAAATACCCGCACTACTTATTTACGTTTTCTTTTGGAAGAAATTGCCAATTTCTACAAAACTATTTGTCAAAAAGTCAAATAAATAAAATAAATAAATAATTTTATGAATGTGTCTAAGGAAACTGAAATTAATAATACGATTGATTCTAATTCATAATAGGTACTTAAAACGAAAGAGTTCTGTATTGTTGTAATACGAATACGAGGATTATTTTTAGAGTTTTATTTTTTCACTGACTTTAAATTGATTTCTTATGACATAATCCCTGCATTGGGTTCGAGATTTCATCTACTTGTATATATAATTTTGTACTGTAAATAAACTAATTACGTTTCCTTAAATATGGTCCGTTTTCTATAAATAGTTTATTTTGTAACACTTTAGTTATGAATTTCTGCAAAAGGAAACTGAAATGAATAATACCTAAATCGAGAATAAGACTAAAAGATTACCAGCGATAATATTTGCATGTTTTATTTTTTTTTGTCGTTATGACGTAATCATGAGAAGTTTTTAGTGTTGTATATATCATTTTCTAACTAAAATAATAGACACTAAAATAATGTACCTATTATTTTGTAATTAATTTATATTATTAAATCACCACTAGCATTACCTAAACCACATCGGGACAAGAGAGCCATCGTTGCATGTTGTCTAGTCGTTCATATGTGAACTTTGTACAATAACTAACTAACCAACCATCACGCCATTTCCCCGGAAGGGTAGGGAGGAAAGGATAGAACGCCATACAACTCTGTCCTGACACACTTCCCTCGCTTCCTCTACATTCATACATCTTCTCATGCGCATACGCGTCTATCAATTCAACAGATATTAATTGCCTCATAACGGTCAATTTTATTTCAAAGCATTTTGTACAATTTTTGAATACGTATAATCTAACAATCCAGACACAGTAAAGTTCAAATTGATGTTTGATATTTAATTTATGAAATGAGTCTAAACTTCTAAATAACATATTAACAAAATATATTCTTCGCACAATTTTTTTATTAAAATTAAATGTGTTAAATTCAGTTCAGATTTAAACTATTCAATGTATAAAAAAATATAAGGAATATTAACGTCATTTCAGTTTCTGTTACTTTTCTTTATTATATGTAGATATCCCCAAAAAACATTTTATTATTATGGGTTTTCTTTGATTTTTAGTACGCCGGAAGCAGAATATTACTGTTAAATGAAAGAACAAAAGAATTTTGGATAAGAGTGAGTAATTATTACGAGTGCTACTGATTCGTGAAGCCAAACACTACGTCATATTGAATCGTGCTGTAAATGCGTGAGACGCATTCTTGTACGCGCCGCGCCGCACCATACTGTGATGTTGTGAAGTATCAATATCTAAGTCTATCGTTGGATATTATGAAATTATTGTTTTCTTATTGGTTTCGGACGAAGCCCTATTCAATAGCAACAATAGAAAGGTGATTAACCGTCACCATGGCAAAGAAACGATCGAAATGTCATGACCCTACTAATGGCTTTTTGTGTTATGACGTTTCAAAATAAAAAAGGTAGGTAGGAAGTAGAATAATCTGATAGATGTTTTTAGCGGTAGAAACATAAATTCTTTCAAAGTAAATTAATTTGGGATAGATATAATCCATGAATTATTGATTGTAAAATTTTGTTTTAAAATGGTACTGATTTGCTCAGTAGTTACCCATCGACACGTTCAATCAAAAATATCGACTGAATATTTAGGGAACGTTTTATCGGCTTTTCACGGCAGTATCAATCGTTTACCTGACTTGATAATCATCTGTCAAAATAAAACAAAATTCGGAAGCTCGTTGATTCACAGTTTTCACAGATCGATGAAAAATCTCTAGACACCTTTCAGTAAACGAACTCGAAAAAAAACTAGTAAAACCTCACATCAAATACCTTGGTTGCCCTTTTTTAAATGGACTCCTTTATACTTATGAAACAAAATGAGCGATAATAATCCTAAATATTAAAACTTCGGTATAAAATGTGGAGAGAATAAAAGAATATAATTGGCTGTGACGGGGTCTCACAAAAGTATTTATTCATCTTGTACTTAAAGTACGAAAATCATACGAATAAAAAAATCTGGTGAACTTGTAATTTTTACATCTAAAATACGTATCGTTCTTTATTTTCCTCTGCCTATGATTAAATGATTATGTTCCTACTATCCCAGCGCTAACACAATACAGTGGGTGTGTACAATAGCAGCGGCCGCGTTGGGGATATGCAATTTGGCCATATAAGGTGAATACATAGTGGCGGGTCCTGGGAATGGTAGATCGATTGAATTGATCGCTGCAACTGTTCTGGTACCCTAGTGAACCAGGTCGATGGCGCCGCAACCCATAAATCGTTGCCTACTTGTTTCTGTTTCAACTCTCCAACCTGCAGTTTCACGGGGAAGGGCACTTCGAGCTACAAAATGACTGAACGAAAGTCGGCCGTTTGCTAAACATCGTTTTACATCATTTATGAAGGAAAATCAGAAGTCCATGTTAAATTTTCATTTAAATTAGCTCTTTTCAAATCGCTCTCGAAATTCCTCCATTTGGCGCGCAATTCGTTTTGACTACCACAGCAATATAGCGCATAACGTACGGAATAATATCCCGCCTATCGCGGTGGACGGGTATTACGTCATTAGCCAAAACGGCGTTAAAAATACAGACGTATTTCTGTGATTTACAAACATAAATTTTATTAATAAAAAACTAAAATTTTGAGTAATAGTGTTTTATAACGTTGGAATTGTAAAATAAACTTTAAATATTTATAACGTTTTTTAAAATATTCAAGTTATCGTTGGAAGAACCCCATTGTTTTTAACAGCTGCGTTCTGCATAATGTTAAATATCTTCATTTTACCAGGGCTAATATACAATATTGTGAATCCTTATAAAGAAAGCTTAGGTTAGGTCCTACATTTTTTTAATCGGTTGTCTATAAATCACATTGTTATAAGTTGTTTTTGTATTTATTTGTATTAGTTTTCAAACCAAAACATTTCTTCAATAAAGGCCCTCATTTATTAAGGTAATTTTTATGGTCCTCTTTGATGACAGTCTCATCCAAAAGGCTCAGTATTTCATCAATCAGTCCACTGGATGCATTAAAGTGTTTAAGTGCGAAGTCAAATCATTTGGCTTTCAATAAAATAATACTAAAAGAGAAACATGCATCGAATGATTTAGCATGAATAATAATGTGTTGGTACTTATCTATTACTCTCTGTGAGATCATAGAAGTTTGAAAGGTAAACTGTTCTATAATTTTAAAATACGAACTAAACAGTTTACTTTCATGAAAAACTATAGGTAATACTAGATGTGTACTTAATATTGACATATTATTTACTGTCATGTCGATAATGCGCATATTCCATGACTAAATAATAATATGCAGATCGTCTGTATAATACCAAACTATTGGTAACAAACTAATCTGTATATTTTTCCAACGTCTTACGAAATTCGGTGTGTAGGGGAGGACCTAGGAGGGTTGATACAGTTTGTTTTACATACCTAGTATATCTCACCAAACGTAGCCCTACCCCTATTGAAAATTTGTATTTCAAAATAGCCAATTATATTCACTATGTAATTCTCAACACATTTTTTTTTAAAGTAAATAATGGTCAATAAGAAAATTTACAAAAACTAAAAGAACTCCCCGCGTTTCAACTACTCCTATTTGTACCGAGGTAAGTTTGAACAGAGGCAGAGGAGAGTTGAAACAGGTGTGGAATATAGAGACTATAAAAAGGGAATATTAATATAAATGTTGTCATTTGGGTGAACAAAAGAAACTTTATTCAAACACATCCCGATAATACTCTTATTTGGAGTTATCATCGGTGCAGACTACAGAAACCCAAATATGCAAATTAACAATGTAACTACTAACTAACCATCACGCGCACTGTCGTAATGTAAATTGAGAAATTCTGTGTGCAAACGACTGAAACAAAGACAATGCAAAAACAAATAGGTTTCTGCGTTATCGTCACACTATCCTCGTCGGTATCATTTTTTCTTGAAAAAATCAACTTAGATTAATCCTCGTTCTGCATAAGTAGGTTAAATATACACATCGATAATCGTATTTTTACCTTTCTACTGGCTTCAATAGCAGAACGTGTGTCCTTCACAGGCGTGTCAGAATACAAAACATGACGTAGTTGAACACTCCATCTTGAATAAGTATGTTTTACTTTTCCAAAACAAACATAATTTGTACGTCCACCACCTCTCTGCTACCCCATAGGTTATGGATTTAAAAAAAATATATGGCGAGTGCAATATAGTTATATTCCGTAAAATTGTAAAATGTTTTAGTTTTTAAATCTCGTCCATTTTTCCCAATAAACATAAATTTCAGTTAGAAAATACCAAACAAAAGCATTTTCTATTACAAAAAAAGATATTCATAATACCTACAAAACCAAGATCTATGGATTTGTAAAACTGTTTTGTGTAGCAAAATTCTATAAGAATAGTTGTTCACATTGAAAGTATATTATGGTTCTCAAGTGCTCATAAATTTAAGTAAACAACTCACTCAAAACATTTAATCACTGCTTATAAAGCAGTAAATTCACTACATTTAAGAGGCCAGGCATGAGTTGCCAGCTCACTTTTTTAGATATTCTTCGCTGTGATCGCCACATCAAATGCAGATTTTCGTTATGACGGGAATCGTGATATAGACATTACGTTACCCAGGATTGAGCGCATCAATTATCGCATGGCTGTATTAACAGCCTCTTAAAAAGCCCGAAAATATCAGCGGATCCATTTGCCATGCCCCCATTCTGTCTTGCTATACGTATTGATTAGGCATTCCTGAAACAAAACGAAATTGACAACTTAGTATGCAAAACTCCACAAACAAACCAGTTATCATTTTTCAAAATAAATAAAGAGGAGAGTTGAAACAAAGCTGTTGTCAACTCTACCAAGGCCCGACAAAAACACGCATTGTTCAGAATCAACGGCTCTTATTTAAAAACAAGGGGCAAACTCTATAAAACAATCATGCTATGTCAAAAAATAGTCCAGTGCAATATTGAAAATCCTGTGGCATTGGTGTAAACCAAATACGTTATCAAATTACAAATGATCAAAAATATTGGCTGAAAACTTACTTTTTTGTATTTTTTCCACCAGGAACGTCGGTATAACAAAAACCCGCTCGGCTTAGGACCACTGTTTGCAACTGAATCATGTAGCGCGTCCAAAAAATAGATCAAAAGAGCGACATTTCCGCACTCGCAACGGTAGTAATAAGATTTGTCGAGAAATCGTCACATGTTTTCAACTCTCCTCTGTCACACCCTCCTAGTTCTCACCCTACCACTTAATCCGTAAGATTTAAGAATACTACTCGATAAATGTTTATTTTATTATCAACAGCATTACATTATTTGCATCCTAGCACCATTATTACTGTGCATATATTTCACCGTTTATAATATCATAAAAGTAATGAATTCTTAGGTTCATAATGTTGAAGCTTTAATCTACAAAAAATGTTCAATAAAGGTGCCTTTAATTATCAAGTAATCTATAGAGTCTGAGATTCACCTCTAATGTATATTCAACTTATTCATCGTTAAAAACACTTGTAGTGGTCATTGAGTCGAAGAGACATAACAATCACCCCGGAGTAAAGAGCAATTTTAAAAGATTAGGGTCATACTTCTCCCGAATTAACACATTCTTATGTATACGTTTAGGAAGACAATCCACGAGGTCAATTGTTTGGCGGTATTATATTTTTTGACTTACGAAAAGACTCTTCATGTGAGCAAAACAATGCTGCGACAAATGTTTTTTTTGCAAAAGTAAAATTTGAAATGTTAAAAGGTGTAATTTGAAATTAAAAATAAGAAACATAAAAGCGATTGTAATATTTTTTTTTATAATGATAGAGACGATTCGGGTGTGATAGCAACGATTTGATTTCGAAAGAAAAAATGACCCCAGTAAAGCAACACTTTCCAGGTGTTTCTACAAACTACTCTTTAAATATACGACTGGTCTGTATTATTATTGTTGTTTTCTATTGACCGTGAATAGTTCTGTCACGACTGATTGATACTTCTACTTGGATACGTTCACGCGATGCCTTGTAATGACATTGTTATAGTTAAATATTCAACTTGATTTCTTTTCAGATTTAATTTGTGAAACCATGTATGTGGTTTCGTTAGTGAATATAATTTTTTGTATTGGAATTTTAAATAATTCACCCTGAACCCCTGTGTTTTCAGTTTCCAATTAAATTTGTTTTGAGATAATTTCTACATTTTAATAATATTATGTACCTACTACCTACATATACAAGTATGTGTATCACACCATAATTGAAGCGATTTATCATACTGAGTTTTAGAATTGTATTTTTTATTTATATGTATTTTAATTTTTTTGTGCGCTAGGGTATGTATTGTGTACTTTTATTTTTAGTTAAATTTGTATTTATGCACCTACTGACGAGTTGCAGTAGGCAACTCAGTAGGACATGTATTGTTTTCTTTTATGTATATATATTGAAATAATAAAAAATAAAAAAATTAAAAAAAAATACTGTTTAAGCACTTTAGTTATTGTGTAATTATATGTATTTAGTTATTTATTTTACATAAAAAATTTACAAACTTAAAACTAAACAATTTTTTAAAGAAAAAGCAATGAAGTCTCTCTTACAGTTTGTTATCGGGTTAAAAAATTAAACAACGATAATAATGAATCATAGAGTGCAAATAAAAATGAGTAAATAAAGAGAGAAAGAAATAACAGAAAGGCAAGAAAAATAAAGTAAGTAAAAAAAAGATGATGTGATGTCAAATTGTAAAAAATAATCATTAAGTAAGAATTAATACAAAAAAGTTTGTTCCTCCAGCCAAATCTTAAAAAATTCAAAATGTGTATAAAAATTTCTACAAGTTTATATATTAACGGGCAACATACCTATTACATATTTTTGGAACAAGGTACTCCAGCGCCCGTTGTCCATATTTATGATTAATTTTTGGCACAATTAGTCCATCCATCGATGTAAATCTTGCTGGTTATATTTATGTATAATATATCGACCCCTCCTACGTATAATATCGTAACCCACAAATCGTCGATTTAGAGTTTTTGGTGGATTTCGTCTGTATATAACTATATCTTTAATTCTACCAAAAAAAAATATATTTTGCCAATAATAGAGGCTTTTTTGGGGCGTATTTTGACGTATCTACAACCAATGCATCCGAACGAAAATATTTTCAAATGCTCCTCCTGTAAAATCGCATTTTGTGGGTTACGATATTATTCGTAGGAGGCGTCGATATGCTCCAATTTATTTTTGTATGAATCTATTATCAAACATTATTATGTTGAAAAATTCTTTTGTTTCATAATAATCCCTTAATGGGTAATATATTGTGAGATTGACATATTATTATATAACATAATTTTTCATGATTTAAATTGAATTATTCAGAGTTAAATTGATAATTTTTGTGTAGCAGGTTGCTGAAATCCTTATAATCTTTTTAAAGAAGCCTATGAATTTTTCTGCACTTGTTTTTTGGCAACTGAATTGTTGTGGAATAATGGCGAATGGCGACCCGCGGGAAAAGGTTGTGACTTGTGACTTGTGACAGTTCACTTAGCGGCGGAATGGGGCAATGCGAGACGGGGTAAGCCGCGACGGGGCAGGGCGAGACGGAGCAGGGTACTTAGCATAAACAAATATCGAGATCGTGTGATAAATTCGATCTCGATGTTGTTTTATGCTTAGCACCCAGGACGTGGGACAGTACTGGATCAGAGCATATTTCCAAAGATCAAACGTCCGTTACTAAAGTATACATTGCACGAATTCGTCTTTCCGCATGGAAATGGAAATCCACGGCCCTTTCTATGCCACGGGCTGATATCAGGACACGGCGCGGGCGGCGCGCTGCGGCGCACGGCTCTCCTGACTTAGCCACAAAGTTTCGTTTTCAATTCGATTTAATTAACATTTTTATGAGGGAAAACTTTCTGTAAATCAGTTGTGTAATAGGAGCGCAGTGTGAATAACTAATAAGATAATATTGATAATGTACACACACCGTGTGTTCGTAAGCATGACAAATACTGAAGATTGGCTGATTCGAGGGTGATAAGATTGTAAGATTGCCGTGATTCACATTTTAAGAATGTTTCATAACGTAATAACCAACATTGTGTACATATAAATTGTTTGATTTGATTATACTTGAATTGATCATCTTGTCTTGCCTTGCATTATTTTCAAGATATACCGCATTTAGTGTTTCGATGCATCGCTCTATGCACTCGTGAGGTATGAATAAGGAAAAAGGAAGGAAATGGCTGAGTAAGTGGCATCTGTAGTAAAAGTAAAGATAGAATACCATTTCTAAGGCCCGCCAAATGCATGCCCAAAAATGATTTTTTGGGGTTTAAGATTTAAAAAAAAAACAAAAGAATTAACAATTTCAATGATGATAGAACTAGAGTTTTCTTGTAATAAAGTGTCACTCTGTTTATTTTTATCGTGGCTTTCAATATCCGCCACCTGATACCGGTGGTAGCTGTCAAGAGTCGTACTCTGTCCATCGCAGAGCATGTTCCTACACGTGATGAGTAGGTAGTTTGTAACAAATCAGTACGTCTGTGTACTGTAGTATATAAGTAGTATATGTGTATTACATGGTGCAGACTGACTACACCGTGTAAACTGGTCCCTCGAACTCGTTGGGTGCAGAATTCGGTCAGCGCTGACCTTGCACTGACCGACATATCCCTGTCTCGTTTGTCGGAAACTTTGGCAGCCATCATCCTATGGGTGACAGGAGACGGAAGATAGGAGACAGTCCGACGTCTGCAGGAAACGACGAAATACTTCGTTACCGTGACATCGTTATTTCAAAAATAAGCGCCATCATTAGTTCGTAGGTTTAGTAATTAGTTTTTCTGCGGATAATTGAAATCGAGTTTTGTACGTCAACATTTTATGAGATAGTTTTAGTTTTAATTATGCTCAGTCTTTTCATCAGACTTTACTACAATAATGACTTATTTCCGTAGGTACAAATGATTAAAGAAAATGTACATGCATAGTAAGTTACACGGGTACAATCCGTTAACTTGCTCGCGACAAGATCACGAACATGACCGTATAAATCCGATTCGAAGATATCGTTTAATTACCACGTGTTAGGAATATTCACATTTCAGCAGAGGCGAGGCGGTTCCGGGCTGTAGGCCGGCTGTTGGCAACTCTGCTGGTAACTGTTGGCTTTGTGAAGGAGGAATCGTCACCGAGAAAGTACAATGGGCCACCGAGGTCACGAGCCACACGCGACCCGCGATTTATGACCTCCTCTCCGAAAGCTTTAGATACTTACCATTTACCAAACATCTGACTCCGGCGATTCGTATCTAATTAAACTTAGTCGTGTCCGACGATTTCAATAGATAACTATTTACATTTTTTCGTAAGATTAATTTACGCTTTCGCGTATTCTCGATTTATTTACTTTACTTTAGAATGGTATTAAATAACTTTGTGTAAAGAGATTTGTAGGTAAATATCCATTGTAAAGTTGCTGTCGGTTGATCTGATTTTGTTTAAAGCTATGGTATCATTCGTTTGTATACCAACCATCATGAATCTGATTTGATCGTGGTTTGTCGCAATTATTGTTAGTCAGCGTTATTGCTCCAGGCGGCTCGCGAAATTTCGCAATTCCGTGCCAGGGACAATACTGTTCACATAATCTTGTCCTTAGAAGACAATGTGTGTACTGAAATTGATCTCGCTGAATCGGAAACATCGGATTAGACTTACATTAAAGTTATTCGATCTAGTGAACAGACTGAATTCTTAGATCATTAATCACCATTAAAGTCTAAAAGTATGTAGGTACAGGGTACAGCAAATACACAGGACTTTGATCAGTTTGAGTTTATAAATTGTTATTTATACCTACAGCAAATTAACAAAATTTATATGGATTGCGTGGCTTTTTTAATAATCGTTTATTTTAGTTTTATCAATTTTTTCTCCTACACAAATACGCTATCCTATTTATTACTTTTTTGTATTTTATAAGGTGCATGATTATAAATATATGAGTTTTGATAAACATACACTCAGATAATATTGGTTCGTTGTTTTTTCATACAAATTTTTTATCACAGTAACGTAATAAAGAGAAAATAGCGTTATCAGAAAGGACGAATATGATAAGATAATAAATATTGTTTTATTTGTGATCAATGTTCAATATTGTCTATTGCTATCGGTGTTTTTATGTACAGACATAATAAGCATTATAATGAACTTGGCGATAAATTTTCATTTTGTTGAAATGTCTAAATAATGAAAATCACTCGATTTAATCGATCATCGCGTCGTATAGATGTGAGCTTATTTAAAAATAAACTTTATCTCGAAATCCGCGTGTAAATAAAAACGAATTCGGTCAATACTCACGTATACCTCTACTGCAATATGTTCGACAGCCGTTTTTTCTATGTTGGTATGTCCCCCGAAGCTCTCGAGTAACAGTAATTTTATCGAATGATTATTTATTATTATATTCCATCGGTACAGGTGTAAATTACGATGGCAAATGTTGGGTTCAATAAATTCGTTTTACGTAGGTTTTGTTCTGTTTGTGTGACCAAACGCCGCTCGTAGGGCTTAAAACAATAGTCCGGTGTATTGTCAGGTAGCTTGGGTATGTACTTTGCCTGGAATAGTAATAATATTTCATCCGTTGATACCAGTTGACATCGACTAACGAGCGTGCGTGTCCGATGGATGATAGTTTTACTCTCCGGAAGTTGCTTCATGTACGTTTGATCTACTTGCATATCGTTTTCTATCATTGGCTTTCTACTTACTTCTCATGTCTTGGTAATTGCAACCGCAAAAAGATGCGTTTTGCGAATAATCTAAAAAAATTGGAAATAATGAATTATAGATATGGAGTTTTTTTAATCTGCCTTGTATATTTTGAAAGACTGATAAATTTCTTGATCTTTAATTTTTGACAGCATCAAATCAGGATTGTATTCTTTTAATATTAATTGTTGTGTTCTTTTTTACAGTTGGTGGTAAACTTGGCGATGATAGTGTACCGCGCTCTGGACTACGCTCAGCCCGAGGATGAGGAGAGGGTTATATCAGCTGACCTCGAAAACTTAATAAGAGCCATGACTTCAGATGATGGTAAGAATACAATAATGATAATTAGCTTGATTTATCTTAAGAAGCAACTTTTACAAGATACCTGCTGCTGTGTTTTTACCGGTAATTTAATTTAGTAAAGTGACACGGATTACTTTGTTTCCGCCATGATCTCGCATTTTAGATTCGAGGCAAATATCTCAGAAAGTGAACATGTCACGATTCACGAGAAGTGAATTGTTACCGAAGATCGAGGCCGAGGAATGTAGGTCTCCGTTTGTCCAATACTGGCCAGATGTCTTCTCTCGGAGCTCGTACTTCCTAATGCATTCTAACGTAAAGCAACTTCCCGCTGGCGATGGCGCTGGCAATGATGACAGCTGCGGTACAATTCCCAGACTACGAGTGATGCATTTCTGCAGATTAATATCGACCACCTTTCCTACTCTTACCAGCTTGACTTTTGATTTAACTTGACCCTTGACTCTACTTGCAAAGCTGGATATCTTTTGCGAGAAATGTACTAGTAGCTTTATTGCTTTTATGGCCAAGTGATGTGAAAAACATTGAATGGGTAAAAACACAGTTTTCGACATTTTTAATTTCCTCCTTAACTTATCCACAGCTTTTGACGTATTTCTTTATACTCGTACCTAGCGTGAGAATGCCTCATTTAAGATTAACATAAATTATATAATACCGTTCTACTCGGTGACTCTACCTCAACAACTCAACATGTTATCGGCTATGGCGCTATGGGTCACTAAAAAGCGGCCCCGTTGCTCAGCAGGACCCAGTGGGTGGTGGGAGTTATATTAAAACTTGTCAGGTGCCAGATGTTTTTGCACCTTCTCTTTGACCTCTATATCCGCACCAAATATTTAATTGAACATTTATTATGTGACTGTCAGGTTCGACCGAATTGCTAGTACTGAACACATGTCGAAACCAAGTCGAAATAAATTTATTACGAGAAAGAAATTTTTTTTTTTTTTTTCAAAATATATGTGAGATGGATTTTTTGTAGCTTCCCTTTTTAGACAAGCAAAGAGTCTTTTCCCATATTTTTTCACGATTCAACGGTTATGAAACTCGTTTCTTTACAATAGTTAAATAAGTACCTGACAGGAATTAACTGTACGGCCCAATGGAGATTCATTGTTCGTAACAAAAAGTGCATATTATCTGCATACTCATCCTAAGATTTGTCCTAACGGTACTTGCGGGTTCTCTGTTGTCGAGTACCAAGTACGTGTATATCACATTACGCAACGTAATTTATCCACTGGCCTTAGGGTATTCGAGATTTATCATTTGATCCGAGAGTTATTTGGTTTCGATCAATTTTGATACGATACCGTTTACCGTTGAGTAAATTTATTGTTTTGGGATTTCTGTATTCTAGTTCTACCGAAGGACTCGTGACTCCTTTTAGTTAAA
>JAGVSP010000348.1:0-97762 GCA_022494985.1 Micrasema minimum
CCTCTCGTAAGAATGACATTCCTGACTTCCTTTTAAACTCATTAAAAATAGCAATTTAACTTTTGACCCCGTTATTCTACCTTATTTCATTGCAAAAGAATCTGCTCTATGGCAAATGAAATCTCGCGCTGAGACTTTTATCTATGATCCCCTTGCAAAGCTACTGTCATGGCGTACGCACGTCGCTACTTTCTATGCAGGCCGTCACGACCTAAGAAACGAGGGCATTATGGCGAATTCGTAAGTGTTGTAGCTTTTTAATATCAATCTAAATCCCCGAATCAAACTACGTATTACAGCCTAGTTTCTCTGATCTTTTTTCCAGGTCTAATGCCCTTCTTTTCCTTATATACTTTTTTATTTAAACCCTTTATACTCCTGACATAATATGATAATATTATAATTTAAAAATGGCCTAGACACTGATCCGTGTCTAGTTATCAGCTAGTTACCGAGTGTCACACGCTGACCGGTACATCACAGAACGCAGATATTATCCTATATCCGTCATCTCTCACGCGTGAAATTTCTGGACCACGTGTGAGGATATATTTACAATTTGATGCCTCAAAGGACTAATTAACAAAGCTTCACCTCGTGCAGGTCCTGATGTGGACACTGCACACTGACGATACATGGATTCTTCACCTCTCTTCAAAATTTCACCTCTACATAAAATTAAATTCTTAACCTCCAAATCACTTCGTTCATATCAACACTAGACTGCTTTTTCTTCAATCTTCGACGTACAACTTTTTATTTGTAAATTCCAGTATGAATGATTCGATGGATGGATTCATTACTTAAGTTTTCAACCTATATTTGCAACTATATCTTTTTATTATATCTTGTCAAAATCATAACCTATATACTTACCGTGCCTAGCACATCATCTCAACCTTGTAAACATACTTATATTTTAATTACACACATTGAATTTCTGTATCCTTGTTTTATTTATATTCTGAACTCTGTGGTATTTCAATCCTTGCTTACTTTTATAAATTTTCGTGAGTCTCTTGCTAACTGATTGAGCTATGCAGGTGAGCGTTAGAGGATGATGAGCAAATCAGGTAAGCCTCACACCCTCCACGTTACAGTGTTTGTTTCATATAAAAAAGCTAACGCCCACGAAAGCATTATTGACGCTCAAGATTTGTTATGTGCCTAGCAGAAAAATGCCATTTATATACGAGTAGTCACTTATTAGTACGAAATTACACCACAAAATGCTCCTCACACCACTCTCACCACATCTCATTCACGTCAACATCACTCCGGCTCGTTATTTATACGTCAAAAGCAAAAACAACTTGCACAAACTAATTTACCCTTCACAATACGGGAACAGGAAAAGAAAAGTCACTCTGTGGGACAAAATGTCACCAAGCTTATGGGAGCATGGAATCAGCATGCTAACTTTCAGATTTCTCAAAATATGAACAAAAGATTCTGGGCATAATATAAAAATACAATATACATATATATGAAATTTACTAAATAATATGAATAAATCAACAATCCGTTATTATTATTTTTATTTTTTTTATTAATATACAACATACATGTATTATATTCCTAGGAGTTATAAAAACTCATTTTCGGACCGGTATTAAAAACATTTTTAATTACGTATTGCACAATCAAACATGAATAAAGAAAGACGATACAAAATGAACTCATTCAATCTTAATCCTCTACATCAGCGTTTCCCAACCTTTTTAAGTCGCGGACTCCTAGGAAATCAAGCACAATTTTCAAGGACGATAAATTTTGGGACCATTCACTTTATAATAGTACCACTACAAATAAAAAATTTAAAAAATAATAAAAATACGTTAATAATTAACGCACAACAGCAACACCAACACGGTTAATAGGGTATTATCTTAAAATTTATTCGCTAATATAAAAATATCCTGACTAGACTCTATTAATGTGAAGGGTACTTTGCAACAATAATTAGTAAGTCCTTATATAAATGTTTTAATCTTTTTAGATAGTTAAGAGATAGCCTATAAGTGGAAGTTATTTTTAGAAATTAATATAAGTGTATGTCTGTTGGCTGTCCATAAACAAATATATTTTTTTTAAATTTGTCAAATGGTCCAGAGATGTGACTGCGGACCCCCATACATATATTCGCGGACCCCTGGGGGTCCGCGTACCACAGGTTGGGAAACACTGCTCTACATCATAACTATTGAAAATCATATTTAAATACAAATCTTTAAGGGCTCTACTATGTATTGTTTTATTCATTTTTTATTTCATAGGGTAGATTATTATATTGGGATCGAGAAATGTTCATTAGGGATTTTTTACCGAATTTTGTGGATCGAAATTTTGGAATGTGGAGGTTTTTTAAATTACGTGTATTGTGACCATGAAGCTCAGAGTTAAAATTGTGTTTCAAACTTGGATGCAGACAATGTTTTTTTCGGTTATCATGCCGTGTTTTTGGGCATCGTGCTGCCGACGTTTTAGAGGACATTGCGGAGACCATCTTTGGAATTATAATCCGTTTCAACAAGCTTTGTTATCACAAGTAACGGATGTTATTAGTTCTAATTGTAAAAAGCTTTGTTTGTAATTGAGCGTAAGACTGATCATCTTGCCTTCTTGTAACAATATCAAGATCAGTCTTACGTTTCACATGTGAAAAATTACATATATTCATTTCATATTGACCCCATCATCATATCGAACGCGTGACCTCATTTATAGGAGCCCAAATGCGCTTACCATTATACCACGAGTCGAAAAAATCAATGCAAATACATACGTTTTTCCAGAAAACAGGGTAGGTAAGTATGAATGTATTTTTCTAATTCAAATTATTAGAAAGTTGACCTATTTAAGAACACGTAATTCTGTTTCTTTGATATTTTTATCAATATTTGTAAACCGTCATATAAATTTTGCAACATTTTTCAAGTTATTTATAATACTAACAAGCAGTATTTTCCATATCTCCATTAAACTAGTTATTTTAAATGTCGCATGTGCATGGAACATAATTAAAGTGAACTTTGTCATTTCGAAAAGTCAAATATCAGATGCACGAAGCATAAACTAAAATACTGAGAATTCTACTTTAAAAAATATAAATTTTAAAGATAAACATCGGGCAAGCAAGTTCTTAATTGGGAAAAAAATTTAAAATTAAAAAATAAAATAGTAAAAACCTAGAAAAAAAAAATACTGCGTGGCGAATCGAACTTCTTTGGGAGGTCAAAGGAGCTTGGACAGCTTGGGTGTAAACTGTGCGCCTCTCGATTTAATCTTAGAGTTCTGGAATTTATCTACAAATTATGTATTATTAAATACTGATGTTTTTGTGAAAGCATTAAATAAAGAAGGCAACAATCAGTCCTACGTCTCAGTATCAGTCATTCAATTATTTATATTGAAACATAATGTACTTATACATTTCTCACAATGCTTCTGATAAAAGTACTTAAACGTTATTCATACTTGACACCTAATAAAGAAAAAACAGTATAATGAAACAGTAAGGAACAGGAAGAAAGACCATACATACATACTGTATTATTTATAATCGAAAATCTATAAAGTATAGTCGCTATAGTGTATAATTGTATAGTCTAACCGTCTAAAGTAGATATTTTTATCCCGCTATGTGCTATGCGTTTTGCCTGACTTTAGGCGTCACCAATGAACAAGGCTGTGACATTTATTTGGTTTGTTTTTTGATGTGGAAAAAAGCATCTTATTGAATTCTTATTTTCCTGAAATTTTAATAGGTGTAATTTATAAATAATAAACTTAATATGCAAACTATTTTCATCTTCATTATTATAATTTTTGTGGTATACAAGCAATGTATTTGCGAGACTGTTATTTTTTAAATAAAATCCTATACGTTTTATAATTACCCACGTTTATTGATTATTGATATTAATATATATATATAGTACTTGCTTGTAGAAGCTTTATCCTTTAACCTTTATCCAAAATTATTCATAAACATATACTCTTTGAAGTGTGAATGCTGTGATCGTGTCACAGCATTCTAATTAGTTAAGATCTGAATTTCTGAATCTGCATTTAGCGAACTGGATTAGTCACCCACGCCCTAAGAATTTACAATAATGAACGTGAACATGAACATGCCATTATTGTTGGATTCATTACAGTATCGCAATATTGATCAAACTTCTTAACTGAAATATATTATTAAAAAATGTATAAATTTATTAAATAATTGTTTAACAACGTTGCATTGCTTTGATATTTGCGTGAACTGTTTTTACAGTGTAAATAATGCAAAAATATACGAAAAATTTATATACTCCGTCATTTCAATAAAAGTTTAAATACTATGACATTTTAAATTTGATGACTTTTTAAATTTTATGACACTTTTTGGTCCTTACGTGAAATAAATATGTTATTTTTTACTTACTTCACATCTACAGCTTGAAAAAACACAAAAAGTATTCTAATCACAATCACATTTATACATTTTTAAAATATATTTTTAAAATTAATAAAGTTTGTAAAATTTAAAAATTATCAAAAAATATCTTAAAACGTTTTTATAAGCCAAACAAATTATACTATTAGTGTTTGAAATATTATGAGTTACTAGCAAGAGAGAGTTACAAGTTACTGAGAAATATTACACTGCAATAAGAGAATATTATCGTTTTGCTTTGCATCCTTTTTTATATCAAGGTGTGCATTTGTTTGAGTTCTTATTATTTCATAACAACAGAATCACAATCATTTTTATAGTTTAAGTTTAGTACACTTTGCTTTTAGTACAAACTAATTAACACTCCATTCTCAAAGTTCAGCATCGCTTATGCAAAGCGAGAACAATATTACCCGTACCGAGGCAAACTAGAATATTGTTTGAGCCACAAAGGTTAAAGGAAAGGAGAAAGGAGGTAAGTGGTAAAAGTGTTTGCCAAGAGAACGACTTTTTAGACTAAGACAAATAACAAAAAAAAAGGCAAAAAACACATTTGCTCGCCTCTCTATGAAATTTGAAATTGCTTTGTACTTTGCTACATTTCCTTTACAATGCTCGTGCTCTGACTAAAAGACCAGGTATAACTGTTTATTGTGACTAGAGACCTTACATAATATTCTAAACTTGTTTATTTGTTTTTCAAAATCGAAACTGAGCCACGTGATGGAAACGCTATCTTACAAATGGAAATGGTTTTTCTGATACTTCTATATCCATTTGAAATACCTGTATTTTTAGCACGAAGGTAAATTTTATTTTACCGAAATTCAAGCTGTTAATATAGTACGGTACAATTTTTTACGGCGTTTACAATGGGTTTTATTGTAATTCTGTTGCAAATTACAAGGTCTTCTCTAAGAGTTGCTTCTTCTTCTATCTTTTCTCCTGGCAGGCAGATGTCTAATCAAAAATCTTTATTAATAATCAATAATGGGTTTTAAAGCACATTCAAACATATAATTTTCAAAACTGACCATGATACTGTTTATCCAAGGTTACTTTGATTTCTTAAATTCATAATTTAACTAAAAAACTTTCATTAAATTGGCAGTTATAATTTTTATGAGAACATATTTTATAGCCAAGACTTTTCCCATAAACATCAATGGGTGAGAGGTCCATTTATGGGTAATCCGGCACGTTTATAAGGTTAATAAATCCCGTGCCTATAAACTTGCTATAAATAATGTTTGAGCACCCCAAATACAGGCCTACCATTTTATTAGTTTGGTCAGGCGATATAAAATTCAATAAAGCGTGATATATATTGTGAGCTCGATATTTCATTGCAGGGAAATTTTGTTTTGTTCCCTTCTTTGCCAGGTAATAACCGGTATTTATTATAGTTCAGAGATCTATAGATTTTAACTTAATCTTACTTTAGCTAACTGATCATTCCATAACTAACTAACTTACCATCACGCTATTTTTCCGAAGGGGTGGGCAGAGAGCATTAGGATTGACTTCATACATCTTGGCAGGCACGCCCGCTGCTTATTCCGACTTTTCACATGACCACTTCCAAGTATTTGTTTTACTTGTCATGCTATGTCTAACATGTCATACCAGCAAACAAAATTATTATGTCTTAGAAAATACCATATAGTCGAGTAAATATAGGGTTTTGGATTACATTAAAGACATCATCATCATCATCATACTATATCCGCTCCCTTTGCCTGCCTCCAAGCCAAGCGATCGGCCGCCAGCTCCAGTGCATTCTCCCAAGTCAGGTCCACGCCCCACAGCTCTGACGTATACGCGGTGTAGCAACTAAGACACAACGGAGGTTATGGGCTCAATTTCAATGAGATTAAACTTCTTTGTGTCCGAAGATATATCAACAATTACAATATTTAGATTTTTTTATATGTATTACCCTACATCTCATTTATTTCGTATTTTTTAAAGCTTTTTTCAAGGGAAAACCCCGTGCCGAGAAAGTAATTTAAATATTTTTTGTTTAGTTTTAAATTAGTTTGTAAATGCTGAACTAAACAAAAAATATAATAATATTGATGTAAACATATTCATGATTTAGACATTTCAAAAAAATTCTTGATAATTGTACAGAGGTGATAGGTAAATAAATATAACATATTAAAATATAAAACTGTATCTTTTGCTATAACATAGTATATTGACTTTTTACAATCAATATAACGTACAAACTTCGCTTACTAAGCGCCTTGGGCAATTTAATTGATTTATACATATTTCAGTGAGCTGAATTCCTTTTGTTCATTTGGAACAGAAGTAAAAGGGGTGCATCCCATAAAGTGTCTTATTTGGATAATACTGTCGATTATAGAATACGACCCCCCTTCATTTTCTCGCTAACTCCTCTCTACGATGGAATCAGAAAGACAGATATGTGTTTTTAACCCATAAATGCTTTGCCATTCGACAACATAAAAATATCAATCAGTCGTTTTTCAACTCGCGCGTGGCGCGTTGGGCTGCCATGTATGATGTCATGGGTTCGATAAACGATGGGAATCAATATATTTATATTAATTTCAATTTGATTAAGACCTATCATCTTTCCTTCATATTATCAAATTAGGAGTGGATAACGGAGAATAGTAGATTTTGAGTCGCGTTTTATTTAACCTGTTCTAACTCAGCTTTTTAAAAATGTCATCCTTATTAACTTTATCAGTGATCTACACATTAACATAACAAAATATATCATTATGACCAAAAGGCGTACGGACTTATTTGTATTTGGCTTATACTTGCTTAAAATTATTTAATTATAAGTATTTTCATGCATTATTTTTCGTCGCATCTAGTTTTCTTTTTCATATCAATTTTATTTTACAAGCTGGTAATCCACGTTAAATGGTTATGATAATTAAATATGAATAAATCCAGTTTAATACGTCGTAGCTTTTTTCTGCACATTAAAAGTAGGTTGATAATAATCAAACAGATATTGAATATAAAAGTGCATTCAGTATTGTTCGTCAGAAGACGAACAGTAGGTATTTTAGGGGTAGTTATGTAACAACATCAGGCATCTAGGGTTAAGGGCCTGTACAAACCAAAATAGATGGCACTTCTATCCGAGACGTTTATCGTTAGCTCGAGATAAAGACCTCAGAGACTCGCGAAACAATCCTCGCTCCATCAATCCGTCTTCACAAAATGGCGACTGAGAATGATATTCGTTTTTGGATTCATTTTGTCAATAAACATTCTAAGAATAAACATAGTAAAACAGCATTACTTTTGAATCGTTAAAAATAAAAACGGTAGTTGTGCCTTCATTCGTTTGTGTTGATAGTGTGACTAGGCGTCTGCTTACCAGGACAGAAAGCAGTAGAAGAATCTGCTCTCTAATATGGAATTGTATCTTAGTGGGCATAGCCTCGGGTATATGAAGAAAAAGAGGCATGTATAATGCGCAATGTATGTATATTTAGGATATAAAGAAATTGGTTTAAAATAATTGATGTAAAATACTTATTAATTCATTTATTAAACACATATATATATATGCTATACATATATGGCGGGTTATTGCCAGATATTGCGCCGTCTATAAATAAAATAGATATGGCAATTTCCTCTAACCAACCCACAAAAGTTTAAGTGTAAAAATTAAAGTTACATTTTTACTATTTACTTTTGAAATATCGACGTCAAGATGTTTTATGTGAATCAAGATTAGTGGTATAGTACAATGAGAGTGAGAAAGAAGATAAAAAAGCAAAAACCTTGTTAACAGAAATTGCGGTGCTTTTTAAATCCAGATAAGTCTATAAAAGTAAAGCACATTGTACGTAAACCATTATGTGGATTCCAATGCTCGGTTCGGGGTTCGTGAAAAGCTGTTTAGTACTGCGTTGTGTAGGTATTGGGTACTATTCGTACTATACTGGGTAGGTGGGTAGTGGGTGGTGGGTAGAGGGTAGTGGCCGGCCCAGAAAGGGACGTGAAAATCTAATAGACTAGAGACGATTCATCCCGCGTAAAATCCTGAACAAATGGATCGACACAAAACGCCAGAGAGCTTTAAGTGTTTGAAACGAACAACACTCAGGCGTGAAATGCTAGCAGTGTACTAGAGTATCGACTTTTTTTTTTATCCTTGTCAATATTTCAGATTTTTTGTTGTAACAACTTTATTAAAATTGAATCTGCAAATTAAAATTTTTTTTTGTCTGATATAGAGCCGCACTGTTAGATAATTGTTTTTTTTTCCAGCCATTAGGGTGAAAAACAATTGAATTTAAATACGAATTAAACGTTTTACTGTGGTATAAAAAAAAAGTAAAAAAATATGAAGAAGAATCACTAGAAAGCTCTTCTTCTTGACTGAGTTCTTTGATTACATCACATTGATTACGGTTCATTAATAAAATATTGATTTAAATTTAATTATTTGGTATTTTATAAATGAATATATACCTAGTGATTTTTTTTTTGCCTAAAACAGTTACTTAACTGATCAAAAATGATCCACAAAAATTTAAGTGATAAATTTGCGATCTAGAAAATAATGAAAAAAAAATTTCAGCTTGATTTTACATCAAACCAAGTATTTCTTTAAGTATAATGTATTTTAAAACAAAATTCTAATCAAAGTTACAATTTAGTAACTGAATTTTTGAATACTCTTCAAATAATCTGTAAGTTCGAGTGGGTGGTGAATGGTAGATTGAATCTAATACAGTTTGAATAATTAATTTTGAAGAGATTTATTCTATATTTTTTAAAAGGAACAATTATCATATTTTAAAAAAAAAATAGGATAAAACAAAAAAACACGACAATAGCGAAAAGCTACTGTTGCCGCATCATCGCGATTTTGATTCCCGTCCCACAGATTGCGCTCTATTGTAGGAGGGTAGTTGGGGCTCCAATGGACCCCACCTAGGGGTAGTTGGGGGGGTCCACTATGGCCGAGTGGATTGACCGATCCACCGAAGCGTCTTTTGATAAGTGCTTACCAAGTTACTCCAACACAATTCGGTAAAATATATTCCGCTTTCGGATAGATAGTAATGCGGTGTGTGAGGGAAAATATTCAGGAATTTCATATCGTTTTATGGGATTTTCTCTTTCAGCATTTTGGTGATTTGCCATAATGGATTTGCGAGCAGTTTAACGTATGAATATGATCAATTTTGCAGAATTTATTAAATTTAGATAGATTTGAGGAATAAACGGAATTCACGGAAAACTTTGTGAGTATATTACGTCCATAATTCATAACTTATTATAGCCATAATAATTTACTGTAAAAATCAATTTTTCAAAATTCCATGATTATTTTATATAATTTTATCTCTAAAAGAACGAAAATTTACTCAATTTTGATTTTGATAAGTAAAATGAGCTTCAATTATTTTTTTTGGAGAATGAACACCTAGTAAATAAATAACGAAAAAAAAATGATGTGATTTCTAATAACCATCACGCCATTTAGGGGTAGCAGAGATGATAGAACACACCATGTTTTTATACTTTTTATGTGGTTCACATTGTAATGGATGCACGCACGCGATTATTCCGACTTCTTACATGCCCACTTTCAAGCACTTGTTTTAAAATCAAGTCTTTCTCGGCCTTCACTATCAGGCACAGTCGCATCATATATTTTTTTTAGCCGTTCTTTCATCATCCATTCGCTCAATACGTAAAAGACCTTTCTTACCAATGCCTTTTTTTTGTTTGTTTTATTCAATAGAATACCAATGCCTTTTTTGTTTGTTTGTTTTATTTGATGGTTCTTTTCAACTAGTTAATTTAAATAAAATGTTATTTGTTTATAAATTAATATCAAAGGGAGTTATGAATCGATATTTCAGCATTAAACTTTATCTGATTTTGCCTACGCACGCAACACAGCTTACAGTGAGTTTTTATCAGGTCGTTTTACTTGGATTAAAGTGTATGGAAAGTGATAAATACAAAAATAGACCAACACGCTTTCGAAAAATCAAATCACATTAAACTCCATTTTATCGGAAGAAAAATGTAGTTTCATTTTTGATAGATGTAGGTCAAAATTGGGTTTAAAGCAAAAATAAAAAAAATCCATATGGCAATATACATCAATTTAAAAAACATCGAATTTCAGTTGTTTTATGATATTTTTTATTATTATACGTATTTTGGACATATTTTTCAATCGCAAATAAAACTAACTAATACTATTACTTTCCCCTATCCACACCCTATGGTGCATATCTTGATTTTATTACATGAAGGTAGGACGACCAGTCCGCTTCAGTACCACCACCGCAAAGTTGATTGCGTTAATTAAAAAAATGTGCACGTTAAGAAATGTAACGATAAGTTTTGAGTAATTTTTACAACGAAAATCTTAATTAAATGCTATAAAAGATACCTAATACGATTTAACTTTTGTAAATCACATTTAATGCTTTTACGAGATAATCCGGCATCGCTCAAACACATTTTGTATCGTTCTTCATTAAGTGACTCAACAGTGACATTCTGGGCTGTGATTTTGATCGATCGTTATTTATTTTCTTTCTCGGGGTTAATTTCCCGTGGAAAGTTTTCCACCCTTTCGCAAATATGGCAAATATTTATCGTAACGATACACTGCAGAGTATGCGAACAAACACAGCCCCAGAGAGACGCGATCGCTTCAGCTTACTGAAACTAAACTTGTTAGATGAACACAAAATATCGTTGACCATTGTAACCAACACCACTGATATCTTTTCATTAAAACTAAATATATATTTATTAAAATTAGAGACATGAATTTGAGATTTTTTTTTCTGAATATGAAGCTAGAAAAAGGATTTACAAAACTATCGACGGTGTCCCTTTGTTAATCAATAAAAATACAAAAATATAAGAAAGGGAATTTTCTTCTTCTTTTATGTGGAGCATGTGGACATCACTAGATCCCTCCAGGAGACCCTATCGCCAGACAGCTTTCTCGCCTCCTCCCACGTCAGGCCCTCGTCCATCAGCTTCGCCGAATACATCCGTAAGATGGTCATCGACGGTTTACCAGGACGGCGGAGATCCAGTAGGCGTAAAGAAGGCATCCGGAGTACATACATGCCCAAGCCAGATCCAACGACACCGCCGCGACTTCACGACCCCAGTTATTGGAGGTCGCTCGGAGAGCGTCCGAACTTCAGCGTTGGTGTTCAATTTTTCAAAAGAACTTTTGATCGGTGGCGATTAAAAAATATTTTGTATCTTCTTTCATCATGACCGCTCCTATCCATATTATATTATGTGCAGAATGTGGAGTCAACGAGACCCTGAAATGGCGCGGTATTGCACTAACTTGGATATGCTCTGGATACCTCGGGAATGCCTCAAGCCGAGTTGCCTCTTCTTTATCCCTGCGGGATCCCACCGTTCCGATAATTGAAATAAAAAATCTTATGCAATATATTCTATTAATTTTCTATTACTTAAATGTTTTTTTTTTTTAAATAATACCCTTTTACACAATGAAATTATATTTTACGAAAATATTTCATTAGGTACTCTAATTAAATATTTTCTCATTCGTTCTTTAATACTTTGATATTAATTACTTAATTATATTTAATTAACTAATAAAAGATTAATTAAATACTTGGAAATAAATAAGTGGAAGTGTTCCAAGTATTTTACAGTTATATAAAAGAATCAAATCATAGAAATCCATCGAGTAATGTGAATTCAAAATATAAATAATGAAACAATAAAAAAGGTTACGATATTAAAACGATTCAGTAACATGTTATTTTTCTCAATTTTCTACCCACAGAGAGAAAAATATTATCAAAATAAATATTTTACGTGTTTTTTTGAGAGCCAAAGGAGATTTCTCATTAAAGCTCCGTAATTTGAGGACACTAAAACCCTTTGAAATTATGTTTTGAATTTCTTTTTGTTCTCGGCCAATCCATCACGCTGTAACAGGGGAAGGGTAGGAATATTCAGGTATGTATATATAATACAAGGACATATGAAAACTGAACGTAAGAAACATGCAAAGTCAGTTTTATTTTCTTTTTTTACCACGTTCACTCCTATATTTAGCATGTGAACATTACTAGATTCCTTCAGGGGACCCTATTGCCGCCGGCCAACTCTCTCTCCTCGTCCCACGGGAAGCCCGCACCCATCAGCTTCGCCGACTACGTCCGGAAGATTGTCATTGATGTCTACCAAGACAGAGGAATTTTCGCAGGCGTAATGAAGAGGCAGCTCAGGATGATGCTCTCCCGTGGCATCAGGAGTACATGAGTAAAAAATAAAGTTGATGAAACATACATTAGTTTTTGCAACTTTTAGTAAAATGTGCCAACATGTTCGTTTCTGCATTAATACTTTTTCACGAGAATATTTAGAAAACCAATGGTATTTATGGATTCAGTCAGTAAATTTATAAGCAGTTTGGAATAGAAAGAGTTTTTTACAAAATTGTAAATTATTGACTTCACATTTTTTCCGTCCTCGTATATGCGCGCCACAAAACCTCTTTCCCATTTGGTCAATAAAAATCTTTTGTTACACGTATGTTAAACAGGAAAATATAATATGTTCGTTGGATATAATAGATATAATCCTGCGCCCGTCAAAATGTAATACGAGTACGTCTGGACGTAAAATTACGTGGGACATATTATTATTGTGTATTTCATTTTCATTAATAATTCGTTTATATTGCAGATATTATTTTTCATGTTTGTATATTAGAAATATTGTCGAGAATAGAGTAAATTATAATATATCTCAACTCTGAAATTATTCTTTATGGCTTATGACAACATTTCTCATTCTGATTCTTATCTTATTTCAGCACTAAACATTTTGTACAAATTTGATAGCTATGCTTCGTGTTTTCGTATGCAATTTTTTAATATGTCTATGTAACTCGGGAAATGCGATTTCAATGCATGATTGCTGTATTTATTTTATTCTAGAACTGAACAGTTTTAAAATAAAATTCGATTACAGCAAACAGCGACTAAAAATGAGTAAAATGAGTTTCCTGAAAAACAATTTTAAAGATGTGGCTTTTCTACTGAATAATACAGAATTAAATTTTAGTTTATAATTTATTTCCAAAATGACTAAGATGTGCAATGACTCCAAATAGTATCAGAAAAATATCTTAATTGCTTTAAAAAAATTCCTATCTCCCGTAAAATTAAATAATACGTAAAAAGAAAAATCTATGAAAAATGTAAGCGTTTAATTAAACAAATGGTTAGGAAGTGAAAACATGAAAAAATTAAATTATCCAAGGGTCAAGAGACCCTTTAAATTGCCAACTTTAAAAGGAACTGCTCTCTTTGATCTCGAAATACAAAAAAAGTCTTTGCCCTTATTAAATTGGACTTTAAGAGCATCATTATTGTCAAATAAGAGAACATAAAATATTTCGTAACTTTGTGTTGTTAAAAAATAAATAACGTTTACCCATTCGGAAATAAAGAAAAAATGTATAAAATTGCAACAAGGTTATTGACTTTTAGTTACTAGGCGGTCATTATCTAATTAGATATTATGTCGAAATAACCGTTGTGCATAAGAAGGTGTATGAATGTGGAGGAAGTAAAGGCAGTGTCCCAGGTGAGATTAGTGTTGTGTTCCTTCATATCCGCCCACCCCTTTCGGGGAAATGGCGTGATTGTTAGTAGTTCTAAAATAAGTAATAAAATTTTCATTTTTACGTGCAAATATGTCAAATTCGAAATATTTGATTATTTACGAAACCTAAGAATCTGAATAATTTTTTGTCATTAAAAAAATTAAAGTAATAATTATTAAAGTAATTGGCTTCCCGCGTCGCGTAATAACTAAAGTGCTGGACTCACTACATGGAGGTTCCGGGTTCGATTTCCACTGAGTGATTTCATTCAAGCCTGGGTGTTTGTGATGTTATTTTCCTCTGGAATTAGGTCTCCTGGCATTTTGGGGTTGTAAAATTAATAAATAAATATATTTGTAAAAAATTGTTCCTTGAATTTCATAAAGATCATCTCTGACCGGTCAAAAAATCTGTCCATAGGGTTCAACAGTTGAATGAGCGCATTTTCATGGCTTTCCATTAAGGATACCATTCAAAACAATTATTATATGAGCGGTTATGGCCCACAGCGGAGCACTGGCAATTAGAGGTTTGGGCAATGGAGCGACCAACTATACGTTATATTATGAAACAGTTTGTTTATTCCATCCGCAGTGAGAACTCCCAGGCATTTTAAAAGGATTAATTTGGATAGGGAATATCAACTTGTTTGATATTTTAAAATATTTTAAAGATGGACGAAATGGTTTGAATTGCATTTATCTTATTTCATGGTGTTTCAAAAATTATTTTCGGTTATATGATGTTTTTATGTACTCCAGTAAAGTTTGGTCAATTTTAACCCCCGTGAATGCTTAAATATATTCCCGAGCTTGATAAAAGCTTCTTCATCTTCGTTGAGATATTTTAAAAAATATATAAATATTTTTAAAAAATCTGAAAAATACAGAAAAATTAAATTGCAATACATAAGAATCTGAACACAAGGGTTACATAAATATTGATACATAGAAGTAATAGAAAAACACATCTTGGGACAGTCAGTGGTGGCATCATCTATTACTTCTATGTATCAATATTTATGTTACCCTTGTGATCAGATTCTTAAGTATTGCAATTTAATTTTTCTGTATTTTTCTGTATAACATCTGTATTCTAATTTAGTGTCTTTTCACCAGTCGATGGGAGAAAGTTACTCCCGAAACCAGGTAGTTTAGGTAAATTCTATTTTTATAGAATAAACCAATTAATAGTAACACATGACATTTTTTTATTTAATCATAATTTATTTTTTTTAGGATTAATGCACTTACAATTTTATAAGAACTTGCATTATATTACAAAAAATAAGGTTTTCAATAATAAATAAAAATGAATATCATGGGAAGCGTTTTGTTTATTATTTATCATTATACCTATTTAATTTAGATTTTTTTGCTACACTTCATATAGTTAATCATTTTAATGCATTCTATTCTTTAATTTTAATTCTATTTATATATCCATTTCAAAAGGAATAAATATACTTAATATTTTTTATTTCTAAAATTTTACGTAACATAAATTCCTACGGCCTGTTCTTTGGGAAGGTAAATAAGGTTTAGACATTAGAGTATTTTTTTTTGAATAACAATAATTGTTTTGTGTTTAATTTGAATGTACAAGTTAATCCATGAATTTTGCCAAACGGACATTGCTAATTTATTTGTGATTGAACGATCAAAACACTCCCGCATAATCTAGTGATTGTATTATTAATCTGTCTGTAGTTCATATCGCCGTGTAGATATGTCATTGAGGTTCTATTCAAACAAGCTAAGCTCTACGCTTGTGAGCTGTGAGCTTCTCACTAGATTTTACATACTAAGAGCTTGAATGTTTGGCTTTCGTGTGAATCCTACCGAACGTAGATGTATGAGAACGCGGCGTGTTTGTTGAACACAATCCCATATTGTGACAGGGTGCCTGATGAGGATTCCATGGACTTATTAGTGCGCGCCAAAACCAGAATACCATTTGAGCAATTTACTGTAATCATAATCAAGCAAATATGCATTCAAATAATTACAAATTACAAGTCATTATTTGGGAGTCTTTATAGTGTAATAACTATTACGCTAGACTTACATATTCTATGTTCTATTCACGGTTAAAACACTAACATAAAAACTTTTGGTTATCTGTAAAATCGGTTTACGGACGATAATTTTACGTGATAACGTCATTAAAAAACATTGGTGAAAAATAGAATACTTTTATGAATTGAATTGAATTATATTTTTGTATAATACAAAGCAGGAGTTAATTGAAAATTGCAATTTTTTCCATAAATTATCATTTTTTTGCACTTGTTAATTTCACTTTCACTTTGTAGCTTGTGTGCTGCTGCTGTCTCCTCTCTACTCGGACGCATCGGCCGATGGAGTGGAAGAGAGATATATGCGTCACAAACCGAACGCTTAGGCCGATCGTGCCTCTCTATCGCTTGTTCCGCGCTCTCGCTTGCACACTCGGCTCAGGCGGAACGTGACAATGAGTCATGTTTTTTCGTGTGTGCAGCCGGCGTTCATCAATTTATTAGACGTTATCACGTCAAAAAGTGATTGTTGTCAAGGTTGAGTGCTTAAGATTTAATTCCTGTCTGTAATATGGGCTATTTCTTAATTTATCAAAGAAATATTGACAAAAACTGATAGATTCAAGCCTTCCACGTAGTTTATGCACGGTCCAAAGCTTTAAAAAGTTCTGAGTTATGAAGGAAATTATTCCTAGTGTCAGGGGGTATCAAGATCATGTTTTTTCACATGTTTGAGATTCGCTGTCATATAAAATGTCATTTTCAAATTTCGCCTTCGAAATTTTACAATATTATTTATGCATTTACTTAGATTGAAAGAACTTACTAAAAAAATACGCATTTTTATGGTAAGTAATTTCTTCAAGTAGGCTTGTTTTTGAAAATCTTATTTAGGGTGTCCAATCATTATAGCATGTTCAATTACTACGGCACTCAGCTTATTTAAAAAACCACATTGAAATCTGCCCAATGTTATTATGTACATTACGACCCTATATTATGTGGCCAATAGTACTTATCCGTATGTAACTATGTATCCGTATGTATTATTATGGCACCTGAGAATATTTCAAATAACTGCAAATAATTTGAATTCTCACTAATGTTTTGAACTAATAATTTTGATAAGAAAAACAAATAACGTCTCCTGTAAGACACAGCACGTGTAATAATAATTATGGTACTATTGTAGAAACTACAGCTCTACGGTGATTTCACCCTCCGTGTGTTATTTTGTGCTCCGCTGAGCGAAATAGTTAACAGATTTTCGGTGAATTCGCTACAGAAATAGAAAATATTTCTCATTTATTTCTAAAATTCGTAAATAAAAGTTTCAACCATTATTTTTTTGCAGTAAAATTTTACTCACATCACTAAAGTGAGATTAATTTCTACATTAAAATAATATCTTTAGAATTTATTATAATATTTATATAATATTCTCTGTTATATTTGCTTACACAAATATTTTTAGTTTTATGTTTCAATAAATTATTTATTATTTTATTGGTTTATTTGTTATCAAAATAATTTATTACAATAAATGCAATTTTCTAAATCAACAAGCTTATAATATTTATTTCCACTATTTCAAAATATGTACCTACATCCTACATATTCAGAGGTTCTGCAGACATGATTTAATTTTAAAAAGAACCATGAAAATGATAACACAACCATCTACGTATTCGAAAAAAGTTTAATATTTCTATCAATGTATTGGATATAATCCCGTCTAAAGTATATGATATTACAAAAATACGTTTTTTAAATTATTATCAATTAAGATATAATTTGATCAATTTAAAAAAAAACTTTATTCGTAGGTATCTGATTTTTTTAAGGAAATCTATGCAATGTTATGATAATTGCACATATTTCAATTTGCAAGTGAATCCTAAGCGGCTTGTACTTGAAAATAGTAATAAAGTCATGGCGGGGTGGGGATTCGAACCGGGGATCTCTGGACTCAAAGATCGTGACGCTACTACTACGCGACAATCATTTCAAAAGCAATTCTGTTTTAAATGAGCCTGTACAAATATACTACAATGTAATCAAAATTTCGTAATATGTTATCACAATGATACGTTGCATATTTATTTTTGGGACCGAAAAATAACGGCAAATTAATTAAATTCAAGTGTTTATTTAGCACAGTATTGTTAGAAGTTCAATAATACGCAAGATTGATGACTATCAGTAATATCAATCTAACCGAAGTAAGTTTGATATTATTGTATAGAATAGGCTTTTTGTAGGGCGCTGAGTAGGGTTGCCAAGTATTAAAAGGACGATTCCTGGACATACTTAGTGGAAGTAGTGGAAGTAGCAGTAGTGAAGTAGTAGTTGTTAGAGATCGACTCGTAATCTTCCTAGATATTGCTGTTGCTCGATCACAGATCAGTACCGACTCGGTAATAAGCGACATGATAACGATTTCTTACCCATGGATGTTTAACGTTTTTGCGATCACAAAGGAACACGCGTTAAAAGTTATCGATCGGGATTATTAAACGAGCGCATACTAGTCGCGAGCCATTTCCCAAGATATATCTTATTCGCACAAATCTTCATTCAATCTTTATTATAATTTAGCCGGTTTTCGGCAAGCCAAATATCGAGAAAAGCAGTCGACATAATAAAAAATCCGACAAGCGCGATGATTTGACGTTTGACGTATGGCCGTGATATAGCGGAGTTCGGCTCCGCTCGGCTCAGATCGTCAATGTTCGGGTCAGCGATCGCGGTATTGAACGGTATGTCATTGTGATCGCTTAAATCGTGAGCGTTACCACGTGATTAGCACGCTTTTAACTACGTCGATAGTTATCTGTGCTTGAGCTACTGGAGTAATCTTAAACACAATGCGTGCTCTCTAGAATTTCAGTTAAAACTCTATTAAAACGAAATGTCGATTTTTTAACTCCTGTATTTTTCCGATTCTTCTATATAGATGTAGATCCTGTCACCTCACAAAAGCTCAGAATGCTCGTATTTTGGGTTTTAAAACAAGTTTAGTGTTTTAGAAGAATACTTGGAGTAAGGTGGCTTGACTTCATAACGAACGTTGAGGTTTGGGATCGCAGCGACCTCCAATAACTGGAGTCATGACGGCGCGACGGACTTGGCTGGGGCAAGTACTCCTAATGCTTCGGGAGAGCCTCAACCCGAGCTGCTTCTTCTTTACGTCTGAAGGATTGCGCCGTCCTGGTAGACATAGTAAACGGAGCTGATGAAAGAAAAGACCATTTGTGAGACCACAAAACAAACCGGTCTATGGACGCGGACTCTCAACTTACTGGTTCGAATTCCATCTATCCCCATAACACAGTTTTTACGGCTTTTTCGAGGAAACTCTTATTTTCTATATATTTCATGAAGATTTGAATACAAAAATTCCCGCCAGACTGAAAAGGATTTTTTTCTTGCATGTTCCGGACAATTTAGTAGTATTGTGGCAACCCTATCTCGGGAGAGTTACGTTAGGGTGGGTGGATGATATGAACCTATTGCAAGGTTAGAGTTATGATTTCTGCGAATCTTACCCCATAACCCATAGCGGGTACCTGAATTAGACCTCTTCGTCTAAAGGAATTAACCTCAATTTAGGAACAATTTGGAGAGACGTATAGTTGTCGACTTTTGCTTAACATTCCGCGGGCGAACACTTTGGGGAGTATAAATAATTAACATGTAGATTCATATTAAATATTCTCCCCTGCCAACTCAAATGTCGTGTTCTCAATTAGTTTCCGAAATAAATAAGGACAATAGATACAAATTTCCGTATGGTACAGGAAAATGAGGATGATTGATTCAAGTAACAAAAGTCAGAGCTTATAGTTGTATAAATTAATATCATTGCTTTAATAAATCTAAATGTGTGTACGCAGTGTGGATGCTGACGGATGATGCATGAGAGCTAGCAGCTGATTGTTTTGATTGGAGGCAGTTTGTAAAATCTACATGTTTCGTACAGAATATGGATATAGGATGACAATGATTGTAATCACGTTCCTGGAAGTTACACGTTTATTAATAAATTTCACCCCTAAAATGAGATTCAGCTATTAAAAAATAGAAATTATATAAATCAATCCATTATTAGTAAGAACACAGTGAATATTTTTTGAATTTTTTTTTTTTTGAATTTTTTTTTTATTGATATTAAAATCTGTTACAAAAACATAATATATCTACACATATTGTTGGTAATACACATAAATTTAGACATAACGTTTCTACCTCTCTAATAAAGTGGATACTTGTGTTTAGAGAGGGAGTTCGTTTTACAATTTTTTAATTTTTTATATGAGTAAGTTTCATCATAAATTTTTAAAATAAAATAAATTAAATGAACAAAATGAAAAAAATATTCCTCTGTATAGAGTTTAGGCTGGGGTAGGTCTTATATGTTTTTTAAATTTAGTTTTAAAGATTTGATAATTTTTTATGGATCTTAAGTTTTCCGGAAGTTTATTAAAGTTTTTTATTTAAATTCAAGTTTAGATGTAAGTACCGCCGCCTAAAATTAAAAAAAGTACACAGCCAATATATTGATATTCAGTACGACCCTTTTTGTGCGCTTAGGAGACGGTGCTTTTTAAAGCATCCGTTTGTATTCAATCCGTTATTATAAGCTTTGTTTTTGAATATTTTTTTACCAGGGTATCTTTGGAATTTGAATTTTTTGATTTTTCATATAAAAATTTCAAAAATTGATTACTATTCACAAAAAAAGAATTACGGAATTCAAAATTTTTGTGCACTTCCCAAATATGCACGAAAATGCAATTTGTACAATACCTTTAAAAACTATACTTATAAAACTGTTTCGAAGGGTCATAATTGTATTTTTCTAAGCCATTTTTGTTTCATATGCAAAACGCCTTGTTTTGTATGCATCCCAGCTTAATGTTTGTTTACTCTGCTGACTCTAGGATATATCGCCCTCCAGGGTACCCGGGGCCCTGGCCGGCACTTGTAATACTAAGGGCTTGTTAGTCCACGTAAGCGATGATCCACTTTGCATAATTCTGTTTCACCTCATACTTTGGAGCTGACTCATTGCATTTTTGAACCGTCAAACGTTGCTTTGGTCGCTTTATTTCATTTTATATATTTTTATTTTAAAATGAGACTTCAAAGTCAAAATCAAGGAATAAAAAAGTGTAAGAAATAGCAATTAGGACATTTCCGATACAAAAAGTTAAAGAGGTATAATGCTATATCCTTATAACTTGGGATTTACAAGCAAATAGTTAAAGCTTTCCCAACTACCATATTCTAACTCCGTATCTCCTTATTGAAGATTTTTTAACACTCTTGATTATATAATGAACAATGTAGTCCATACAAAATAATGTAGCTCTTACAGTTTGTTATTAGAATCAAAACAATAAAATAATGTTCTAAAGGGTTATTCGCAGCCCTGTTCTTACTATAAACAACATTTTGAGTGTGTCCAAATACTTGTAGACAAAACTGGATTTCACCTATTTCGGGCTAATAATTACAATTTGACATCTCAACAGAGACGAGAAGTTTGGAAGGGAATATGGATATCTAGGCGTTCACAGGGCTTATGACCTGTCATTGGCTGGGTTAAGTCAATTTTTCTCAATAGATGACAGAGAGTGTTCACATGTGAAGCGTCGCGCCATTTTACTGTATATTGGCAGATATGGATATTAAATACTAGGTGAAATGGGAATGTTGTAATACATCAAGTGGCCACTTAACCCAGCCAATGACAGGTCATAAGCCCTGTAAACGCCTAGATATCCATATTCCCTTCCAAACTTCTCGTCTCTGTTGAGATGTCAAATTGTAATGTTCTTACTGGTTAAAAATAGTTTTTACAATTTGTCGATGGATACAAAACAATATCATTACTTATTTTATTGTACTTATCTATGATATGGTACATATAAAAATAACGTAACATTCTCAAGGGATGGATACAAATTAAATAAAAATAGGTAACAAACTAACTAACTAACCATCACGCCGTTTCCCTGAAGGGGTAGGCAGAGAGGATAGAACGCCACGCCACTCTGTCCTGGCATACTTATCTTGCTTCCTCCACATTCATACATCTTCTCATGATGACGAAACGTGTTCTGGTGTGGAGACCTAGAAACCCGAGGCCTCAAGGACGTCTAACGACGAGATGGGTGGACGAGATCAATAAGTTTTCTGGAAGATGGCGCAGGATCTGGAGCAGCAGAGGGCTGATATGATGATGATAAATATTGAAAAGGGTAATGTTAGGTGTAAAATTTTTATAGAGTGAGTCCTGTCTCGTCTACTTTTCTTTTATGGGAAACAAAAAAAAACTCTGCTTTTGTGTAGTAGCTACTCCTTTTTTTGTTTTTTACTACTAACAAAAAATTAATACTTCCCACGTGTATGTAATAAAAAACGTATTATTTAACTTAGCATAATATTACACTTTACATACTATTATTTGAAATTTGCATATAAATAATACCTTATAAGGTTTTTTTTAAATACATAAAAAATATTTTTGTACGTCATTTTATGGTAATGTTTTAGTATAAATTATAATGAACATTTTTTGTGCTAACTTTGAGAAGCGACGTGTTTTAATGAGAAATTTTTATTGAAATAAAGGGGGAATGCTGTGATTTTTATTCATTTACGAAAGCAGGTGTTTTTAACCCTCAGATATTCATTTAATAAAACGCAAGCTTTAAGGTGACCCGTTTGATTATGGACTATGGACTATATTATGTTATATCCAAACCTTTTTATAATATTCATTCATATTAAAAATAAGCTTTTTTGTAACACACGCACGCAAAGCGGATTAAATTAACAACTAATCCAATTACTGTATTTTTCTCAAATACTATTGTTATTTTACATATAAAACACATCAAGCACTGTTTTGTATGAGATTGAGTTGGCTTTTATTATTGAACTCTATGGTCTAGAATAGAGTAGGTGTGATTATAGTCGACACTTATTGTACATTAAATGTATCAATGTACATTGTACATGTACTCCAGCACCTTGAGCAGGTTGGGGGGTGAATGTGTTTATGACAATCTTAGAGCCGAGACAGTGATAGGGGCAATGAAAGCATTTGGTCGCGTATTTAACCTTCTTTTCTTCCGCTTTTTCCAGTTAAAACTGAATCTATTAAATTTCGCGGATTAGCTTTAAAAAATCGGTAGAGTTGTGCTGGACTGAAAAAAGACTCAATAGTCTTTAAAACGGTCTAGAGAAAGGGTGGGGCTTTCACTGTACATGTACTGAAAATGTGATATTCAGAACCACAAAATGTATATATAGTGTACAAATTACTGATAATTACATCAATACAATTGCAGATAAATCTAAACTATTAACGGCATTGATTAAAACATATTATTAAGTCTCGGAATTATTTTGAACGCTGATGTTATTTGAAACACTTGGTTTTTCCCACGCTTCTATTTATGTTTTTATATATATTTATATAATATTATCGTTTAAGTTTAACACCAGATCGCTAATGTACCGGCAAAATAATGGGTTCAACTAACGCTAAAGATTACGTAATGGACCGATTAATGCTATTTAAATAACGGTCTTTACGTTGAAAAATTCTCTTACTGTAAACTTGTATTACCTACGTGTATAATTTATAATAGTAAGTATTAAAGTTTTTTTTATTACTTGTATGATTATGGGATGGACAATAATGCACAATTACAATATTTTTTTATTGATCCATTCCATATAAGCTTTCCATGGGGAGCATAAGAATATCATTTGCTGGTCTGCAGTTTTTGAGCATCTTCAAGTCAGATCCACGTCTCTTTGTTCTGTAGATTTACTATCAGATAAATCAACCTTCAAAATAAAAATGATTAATGTTTGATTTTAGAAATAATAAATATAATTCGCAATTTTTCAAGGTATGGTTAAAATTTATGAATCACATGAAAACTAAGTTAATTTTGCTGTATAAAATGTCGTCAAATGCTGAACAAAAATGTTATCACCTTCAAACGCTTGCATGCAATGCCCTGTGGAAGGTGACACTTGGCGTGCAACTTCCAAACGACTTTAGTGCGACTTACCGTGCAACTTGCAAACCACTTTCGAGCAATTTGTCGTGCAACTTGACTTGCGGCTAAGCTATTGAATCTTGTACTGAAACTTGCACGACACGTCGGGACACATTTGGTATTTTATTGTTTATATGACATAGGTATTTATATTTTAATCGTTTTCGCGTATCGTTTAACTGCGTGCACGCTTTCGTGGTAAGTGCCAGATGCAGTCAGATGTGGAATTGGAAAAAAAAAACCTACTTTTTAGCACTCCAAAAGGAGAGAAGGTTAATAATATAGGAAAACAATATTATAAAAATATCCATGCTTGTGATCGATTCAGAAATCGAAAGCCAAATCTCTTAGCCTTATGCCATTACGACACGGAAGAATGTACAATAGAAATTATGCATTTTCATTCAGCCGTATTTTTTTTTTCAAAAACAATATAAAAATTAGGGGTTTTTGTGTAATATAACTTAAGTAACATGTAAACTTTGCGAAATTTAATTTGGCTCTCTACGTTCAAAGTAGCTTCACGTAGCTTAATGGCATAAACGTTAAATACCTGAATTTGAGAGGTACGCAGCCGGATTTGAGGCTGTCGTCTACGTTTTGAGTTATTACGCCTGAAATAATTTACTCTTCACTCGCGATTTGCCAAATGTGCAAGTGCATCTGTGGTGAATCCGCTTTGGAACCTCCAGTGGGAAGTTTCAGATTACTTTCAGGAAATCTCAACTTTCAGAACTTTTCAGTATTCATATCCACTGAAAAATGAACATCTTATTTATGTACTTTTAGAAGTAACACGTGTAGCGTAAGTATACAATGAGTAAAAGTTTTGTTTGACCGATAGTATAAACTAACTTAAGTTAAAATTTTAACTTTAGTTTAAAAAATCACAAAAATGGGTTGTTTGACCAGTGGTATAGTATAGAACGTCTAACTTTAGTTAAAAATTTATATCCCTCGACCAGGGACGGATATATATTTAAACTTTAGTTTAAAAAAACAAGATGGCGTCCTACAGACGCTCGTTTCATTCGATTCGAGTTTTCTCTTCACGTTTTTCTTAATCAAAAATAGTTTATGAATAAAAGTAATGATGCAGAGTAGCATAGTTTTTATGTATGTATAATAGGGATACTAAAAAGGACTGCATATTATTAATTACAGCCTATTTACATTCTGTCATTGTAGTAGTTTCAACTGTCACACGCGCCCGTATCTTGGATTTCACGCGTCTGTACATTTGAGTGAATATTAACCGAAAAATGGATTTATCTATCGTAAATAACTATGGTATTAGTGATAGTTCAGAAGAAGATGAACTCCTTCTGAACTATTTGCTTTCCCGCAAAGCAAAAGTTTTTCGGCCGAGGACAAACGGCATGTTATTGTGGGATGACGGTGAATTCTTAGCAAGATTTCGTATGTCAAAAGAAACCGTTTTGTGGCTAACGCAATTTATCGAAGACGACCTCAAAACCTCTACCAACAGGTACGTTTTTCTATAAATCCAATATATTGGTGAATAATATTATGACTGTAGTAGGTATAGGTACCTATAGATTATGTCAGTGCTCGTTCTGGTTTGTAAATAATAAAAAAATCTGTTCCAGGAATCATGCAGTCATTCCTGTACAACAAGTGCTGTTAGCTCTAAGATTTTATGCTACAGGCACAATACAGCAATGTACTGGAGACCTCAGTGGATTCCATAAATCAACAGTTTCCCGCATTATATTTTGTGTCACCTAAGCTATTTGCAAATTGCGCACCAATTTTATATCAATGATTTGTTCCAATGTTGCTCGATCGCAAAAAAAAACTAGTGTGAAAATAAAGTATTTTTATTGTTAAGGTTTGGAACGCTTTAAACCAAAGTATCTTTTAACTATAGTTTAATTTCGAGTCAAACAACCCATTTCGGTTTTTTAACTATACTTACCGGCCAAACATTAGTATATTTAAACTATAGTTAGCGGCTTTTATACCATCATGCGTTCCGACTGCACGGGGTCCCCCAGTGAGGAATGCATTTAAGATGAAAGTGTAAAGCAAGATTGAAATAAACTAAATAAATAAAAAATAAATACATACGTATGTTGGATAAAATTGTTTTTTGTGCTTTTGAAAAAAAAACATTAAATACTAGATATAAATATTACGTTTTCTGTAATTAAGATTCATTAAAAGTAACCAACATTTTGGAATGTAGGAGTAAATAAGTGTAGTTTAGTCTATATGTAAAAAGTTGAATAAATGATGAACCAATTTTTATCAACAAACAAAATAATAAACTTTTTTTAAATCCATAACAACAACAAAAATCTACAGCATGATGACCGAAAATTTGTTATCAAAATCATACATTTAATCAAAATACCATGGGCATTAACCATCATTCTAATGAACAAAGATCTTTCGACACAAAGATAAACATTTTAGTAGGATGGGTATAATTTTTATTCTCGAGTTAAGAGCTTCTGCAAAATGCTTTGAATTAATATTCTCCTCCCTGCTTAGCACCCCAGAGTGAAAATCGTAACTAATATTTACATACTGTAAACACAGAATCAGCTAACTTGGCTGAATTTCCAAATCGTTGTTGAAAACTTTATTAAATTGATACAAATTAATTAAAAGGTTTTTTGCAAAGGCCTTAACATTTTTGCAATTAAAAAAATTAAAACCACATAATTTATTTGGTTACAATTAACATCTCATAGATGAATGGAATATGGATATCAGGCGTTTACAGGACTATCATTTGCTGGGTTGAAGGGCCACTTGATGTATTACAACTTCACCCATTCCATCTAGTAATTGATATCTATTTCTGCCAATTTTATGTATACAATGAAATAGTGCAACGTTTTACTTGCGAATTATCTCTGTCATCAATTGCAAAAATATGCTATGAATTTTAGCAGAAATCCCTTGTTATTGTTTGTGTGATTCTGACCATATTTTATAACCTAATTATCCAAATAGAAAATTCCCGAAGATGACATGCGTATTACCAGCTAATTTATAAACATTTTGAGTGTGTTAAAAAGAAAATAATTTTCTTAACGGATATTTTTTTTTGTTAATATGACTTAATAATCAATACAACATTGACATGATTACTTCATAGCTTCATAGCTTTTAATTAGGTACTAAATAAAATTAGCTGTCAATCTGACTTTCAGTATTCCAAACCAACTTGCAGTAATATGCATATTGCAATGACTTATGCAATTAGCAGAACAGTCCCGGTTTCCTACGAAGCCTTTGACTTCTTAGCTCGTTACCGTATTTCAGGGCAATAATTACTACTAGTTGTTCTCGAACAGGAAACAATTAAATCTTGCTCGGTGGGGGGGGGGGGGATAATTAGGAGTAATAGATCCTGAAAGATCAGAGCCTCAATTTTCCCCCTCAACGCATCACTGGGCACCGCAGGGATACGAATCTTAATGCTACAGTTGCTCCGGTGAAATTAAAAAAATATTGCTGTAGGAATAACAAAATCGGTAGAGATTTCCTCGAATAAGCTTAGGTTTAACAATTTTTTATGGAATCCAATTACTAAAATTATAAATATTAAGTTTCCATATTTGGATAAAATTATAACAAATAATTTTAAATAGGGCAAAAACAATGTTCAGCTTAAGAATCCTGACGTCAAGAAATTTGAAAAAAAAAAAAAAATTTAAAACATAGAAAGAAACTATATATAAAATGCTTTTGTAGAGTTTTGTGTGGATTGGGCATATAAAATACTGTTAAAAGATCAGGGTTTTTGTCTAAATATTTGCGTTTACAGAAAATACGAAGAACGATATGAAAGTTACTGACTAAGAATCTGTCTGTCAGTATAAAAAGCAGTGGAATAAGCTTTCTTTAGATAAGCCCTTGCCCTTGTGACGTTTCCATAAAAAATAAATACAGATAGATATTCAATTATTTTACTGAAAAAAATGCACTTTCATGAAAATTGTCTTATTTGTGTACACTAGATATTTAATTTTTAAGAGGGTAAATGATCGAGATACACTGCACTTCTAGTACCAAATCAGTGCACTAATGGGTGCAGATAAGGGAGATAGGTAGTAAGTTGTCCTTCACGGGGTTTTCACTCCAATCACAGTGGACACTTTCTTATAATTAACACAGAATAGCAAAGTAATTAGTTCATTTAAAAAAACCTTCATTTCTACAAAACGAGACGAGAGAATAATTGAAATGAGGGGAAAATAAGACACAATAGGAAAATAAATGTTTTAACGACACCGTTTATTGACGTCATTAAAATCTTTAAGTGCCGTAATTATTTTTATGTTCCTTAAATTATTCATGAAAGTTTTCCGTCTCATTTTATATTCCGAATCTCTGGCGCGAGTGGAATATTTTGATTTGTTTATTTTCAAATTACAATTTCATTATAACCCTATTGTTCTTAGGATTCAAAATATGTTTTTTTATGTTTATATTTGTGTGCAAAAATCACGATATTCATTTATTAATATTAATAAGTATCCGAGATATTGTTTCCTGTGGTAATTTTTTAAATTAAGTTTTAAAGGTATCGAAGTGGTTTTTTTTAAGCAAGACTTAAAAGTTAGGTCAGTCCGTAAATTGGACCAAAAAGTTAATGATCAATGTGAAAAAATCAAATTAATGATTAATGTACACAAATGAGAAAAAAATTAGACATTTTAGTGTTTTTTTTTTTTAAATCAGGTTTATTTATCTATTTTGAAACATACTGTGACGTTATAATTAGGCGTCACAGTGCGAATGCGCACTAGACAAGTACTGCAAATTTATTCGAACACAGTACCTATTTTTTTCTGTCAATAGCTTACGAGCGCTGGCAATACTAATTCGCCAAGTACCTTTTGGTCTTGAGCCTTTGACGAGCAAGCAAGATGGCGGGCCAGGAGCGTCAAAGTATTTATTGTATACCAGCACGCTAAAATAAAAGGATTCATCATACGATGTAAGTCATGAATCCTATTACCCGTAATTAGCTACTCACAGAAATCTGAATTCCGTTACTGATTGCGTTATTCATTCTACAGGAATCCTTTTTTTTTATTATTTCTATTTTCATATTTTTATTTTATTAAATATCCACAACCTCCACCATTTTGAGTTCTTGTGATACAAAAGAACTTCTGTATATCATTTTATAATTTGATGTCAATCCCGTGAAAGATTGACGATGGTACACCGCCACGAGGAATGTGAGGTTAGGATGATGTGAGAATATCGCGGAGTAAACTCGCGCTCGACGATGAGGAGATCTTCCCCCCCAACTGAAACGCTTGTGGTGCTTGCATCAAGCACAACATATCCGATGATTCGCTGATGGACCCCCCGTTATAGCCGGATGAAAGGATGGCGCCAAAACCACGCGCCAATTCAAGTCTACGGAAGAAGTCGGGAAAATTCAAGATTGTCATCATGTTTTTACGAAATCGGTTGAAGTGATGTGCCGTCGGTCGTTTAGCTATAGGTCAATCCATGTGATTATTTTCATATTGGAAATCATCGTTTAGAATAATTTGATAATGCTTTCCATTCCTTAAGAATATTAAAATTTGCCCAATATGTTTATAGCCAGAAAATTGTGTAGAATGCGCCAAGACGCATTATTTACCTACTTAGTAGAAAATCTCGTATAGTAAAACATCCTCCATGTTGTAATGGAATTTTAGAGAAATTAAAATCAGTAAATATTCAAATTAACTTTATTCTTGGTTTCAACTAAATTAGGTGCTTAATTGTTTAAAAGAAATATTATTTAATACAGCCATCTTATGGATAGTATAAGGGGAGGTTTCCTCCTATATAAATATACATTTTCTAACTTAAAAACACAAAAAGTTATTATATATTTTTTTACAACTTTTTAAATATACTAAGCCACTAAAAGTAGTACTTCTCTATGGCTGCAAATTATGGCAGCTAACTAGGGCCCAAAATAGCAAACTAGAATTTTAAGAATAAGTGTCTCAGGAGAATATAAGGTGAGCGGGGGTTTGAGGGGCTAGGGCCTTGGTATCAACTGTCATCCGGCGAAGCCTGCGCCGTTTACTACGTATGCCTCCTGAGAGCCTTAACCGTGTATTTTACAAGACATCGGACTCTCGGCGTCCGCGTCCTGGACGTCCACTGTTAGTTGATAATCCGTCAGCTGTTTGCGTCAGATCTTAATCAATTCAAGTCCAAATTTATGAATACAGGATCTGAGAACAACGATAATTTAAGAAACGATATTAAATCTTTATGCAGGCGAAGTACTGATATATATGATGCGACTGTGCCTGGATGTAGAAGTCGAGGAAGGCCGAAAAAGACATGGCATGATCAAGTAAAACAAGTGCTTGAAAGTGGGCATGTAAGAAGTCGGAAAAATCGACGTGCGTGCATGAGAAGATGTATGAATGTGGAGGAAGCAAGAGAAGTATGCCAGGACAGAGTGGTGTGGCGTTGTATCCTCTCTGCCTACCCCTTCGGGGAAATGGCGTGATGGTTAGTTAGTTAGTTAGTTAGTACTGAGCTCCAATTCTTCTTGCAGCTACAAGGCGCATAGACGGATGGAATTTTAGTTTCACCCACGTACAAATTAAATTTAAACCATTTTCCATACTAATGACATAATATTTAAGTTTTACTTAACATTAAAACTTTTATTATGTTGCTTTCATCATCCAGAACACACTCCGCCATGTGACAGACGACATTTCGGCAATTGCCCAGAAATGGTGTAAACTAGCTTCCCTATGCTTATATTCCATAATCCATATATTCCACGTATTCCACATACAGAAATCCATATATTCCACAAAGGCAGCCGGTACGGAATGATCACGATGACTTAAAGTAGTGTTTGCAATGTATTTTTGAAATTTTCACATTAATCAATCTTTCTTTCTTTTTCGTCCGTTAAAAGAATTTTTCAAAAACGAAATGAATTTGAGTAATGAGATATTATTCAGCGGTGAGAAAATAATAATTTGAGTCCACATCTGGCCTCTGGAGTAGAATATAAGAAGGATCTGTATTATCCGTGGTCATTGGGGGAGAGAAATGATAAATCCAACATAGAAATATCCACCTCTTTTATCTATTATATTATTACAAGTGCCTACACCACTGGAAAAATTAATGTGCTTAGAAATTTTCGACGAAACGCTATTTTTTAGTTAAATATATTAAAACTAATATTGCAAAAAAAAATTCAAGTTCTAAAGAAAATATCACTAAAAAATAAATGGAGAATTTTAGTAATATCCTTCTGTATTTTAAGTGATTCAAAACTAACATTTACAAATGTTTTTTCCCACTTAACCCTTTTTACTGTATTTCCTCTAGTATTTCCCCTATATTTATTTCTTTATTCAAACGATAAAATCACATTACGGAATCAAAAATATAGTCTCTTAAAAAGTACCTATGGATATTTTATGTACGCCATTTTGAGCGATATAGGTATGATTCTGATATCATTTTCCTCAAATTTGATTATTAAAACGCCTGAGTCAAACCATCTGTCTTTTCATGAAAATAAATAATATTTTTTTGATTATATTTTCAACACAACTCTAAATAAGAACAAATCATCTTCCTCGTAAATGATTGCTACATCAAGTGGCCACTTAACCCAGCCGTAAGTCGCCCGGCTTTAAGCCCTGGCCTAGATAGCACACATTCGAGTTTCTCGCTCTGTGAGATAGACTGCGCTAAATTGATATCCGCCAATCCAGTAATTTGTCTACAATATATTATATGTTGTTGTTTAAAAATAATATTTTGATTGATTAGAACAAAAAAATCTGCTCAGTGCTGACCGTCGCGTCGGCTTTGTGGCTTTATTAGACTGCGCTAATGCCGGCCACATGTTTTAACTTGATTAGTGTGATCACTAATTTATGGCCACTAGTGTTCAATATTTTATTATTACAGCAGAGTGGGTAGCATTTGTCTGGCCGGGAGGCTGAGATACTGAGATATGGATCCCTGCCAACCGTTCCCATACTATTCCGCTCACTTGGTCACACTTAGTGGACCACAAATAATGTCTCAAATAGCTCCTCAAATTGCATTTTTTTTCAAAAAAATAAAAACATTTATGCTCTAATGATTTACTGAAATACTTCAATTGCTCACCAGAGATGATGAGTAGGTGCATCTTTATCGTCTTTCAAAAACGGACGATTACCGATTTATATTGATCTATTAATGAATGTGGAAAAGTCGAATGTGATGGTTTTTGAAAGAAATGAAAATATGACTAAGTGTAAGATTGTAGTAAATGGCGATAGCTTGAAACAGGTGGAAGAATTTGTATATCTGGGAAGCATGTTCACAAGTGATGGAAATATGGACAAGGACATTGAAAGGAGGGTTAGTGCCGGTAACAGAATTAATGGTGCCTTAAAGTCGGTAGTATCTAATAAGTGCTTATCAAAAGAGGCTAAATTGGCAGTGCATAATGGAGTTCTGGTACCAACCCTTGTGTATGGAAGCGAAGCATGGAGTTGGAAAAATAAGGATGAAAGTAAATTGAATGCAGTTGAAATGCGATCTCTCAGGCGAATGTGTGGTAAAACTATGTATGATAGGTGCACTAATGTTGAAATTAGAGCAGAATGCAAGGCTGAGATAAGCATTATCGACAAAATTAAGAAAGGTCTTTTACGTTGGTTCGGTCATGTAGAGCGAATGGATGATGAAAGAACGGCTAAAAAAAAAATATATGATGCGACTGTGCCTGGATTTAGAAGTCGAGGAAGGCCGAGAAAGACATGGCATGATCAAGTAAAACAAGTGCTTGAAAGTGGGCATGTAAGAAGTCGGAATAATCGACGTGCGTGCATGAAAGATGTATGAATGAGGAGGAAGCAAGAGAAGTATGCCAGGACAGAGCGGTGTGGCGTTCTATCCTCTCTGCCTACCCCTTCGGAGAAATGGCGTGATGGTTAGTTAGTAACAGGAAACTGCTATTTATGCAGCACAACAATTTTTCCAACTTGGTTGCACATGCGAAGGTCGTTTATAACGGCCACTTCACAGAAACTGCAATCAAAGTCAAATTAGTAGGAAGTTTTTCATACCATGCAGTTACTTTTTTTTACAAAGTGCCAGCGATAAAACTCATAACACTAATGAGGTGGCGTGCTTTCCATTCGTGACTCTTATCGATATGGAATATTGTCATTACAGGACACTCTCGATTATCCGAGTTTCAATTTACCAACTGGTAAATTATAATTTTTTTATATCTCTACAGAGATGAAGTAGCTTTTTTAGCTAACTCGAGAATATAGATAGTCAAGCGTTTACAGGGCAAATGACCTGTCATTCGCTGGGTTAAGTGGTCATTATTATAACATTCCCTATTCCGCTTATTAGCGAATATCCACACAAGCGAACATTTCTTTCCTTAGATGCTTTGTGTTCGAAACACATCCACCTTTGAGTTGGAAACGCCATCTATTTATTGACAATGAAGTTATTTAGTATAGTCAGAACTACGGGGCGTAGATCTTCTTGGGAGGATGAATGGCACCTGCAATTTACAGCATATGAAAAATTTATGTGAGCACGTCTAGAGTAAAATTGAATTATCATCAAAATTTTAGGCACAGAAATGTACATGACATGTATCGACATAATACATTATCTACAATTTTATTTAAACAGACGGTTTGATTAAGTTAGAAACATTTACCATTTGACATCTCAGCAGAGACGAAAAGTTTGGATGGGAATATGGAACGCGTTTACAGGGCTTATGACCTGTCATTGGCTGGGTTAAGTGGCCACTTGATGTATTAAAACATTCCCCATTTCACCTAGTATTTAATATCCATATCTGCCAATTATCAGAACTTGTATATATACAGTGAAATGGCGCGACGCTTCACATGTGAACACTCTCTGTCATCCATTGAGAAAATAGCTAAGCATTTAAGCAGAAACCTTTATGATTGCAAGTGAGATTCTTACCGAATTATATCACCTACTAGGAAACGCCTGAAGATGACTCTTCAATTTTTTATGCTTATAACTTTTACCAGCAAATTTTTATAAACAACATTTTGAGTGTGTCCAAATACTTGTAGACAAACTACAAACATTTGATTAACCAAACCGGTAATATTCTATACATTTTGCACAGAATATTACCCATTATTAGAATAGTATGCCAAAGGTTACGAACGGAAGTTTATAAAACGGGCCGTAAAAGTTATTAAAAATTTAACCAACGGATAAATGAGGTAGTAAGCACTGCAATAAGATAATCAATATATAAAATAATATGCTGCATACTTGCGTGCTATTTCTAATGTCCCTTTGCCTATACGATACAGTGAACTTTATAACTGTAATTATGAAACAGTATCGTTCAAACCATTGAATCGTGTCAATTATGAAAACGATATAGATTTATCGCTAATCTAATCATGATTAGCAGATCAAATAGCAGCTCAATTAGCAGATCAAATGCAAATAAGGAAAATAAATAGCAGTAGTATTTGTGTCAATTACATTTTTTATCTATTGTTAATGCGGCATACAAAAACGTAAATTTTAAATGCTCCAATAATATGCATTTAAAATGGAGTTCAAATAATTTTTTAAAAAATTCATGGCTTATATAAAAAAAACAATGATTTTATTATAAATAATATAAGGTAAGTCGCTTCAAAATAACTTAAAATATAAAACAGTGAAAAAAAAAAGAATTCATAAAAAAATAAAATATTAATTTGATACAAAAAAATGCGATGAAAATGGAGATGAAAAAGTGTTAACAATCGAGTGATAAAATAATAAGTCTTAATTAATTTGTTCTTTCATCCTGCCAAAAATGGTACTGCTTTTTTTTACTGTTAAAAACAAAAATCTATTCATCATTTTATAGCAGTAATCAGGAACTCAACCTCAGGCCACTGATCCTTGATCTCCCCTAGTTCGAGGGACGAAAGTTAACGAAGCGAGCAATTTATTCCACGGCGGTGCAGGGTCCTGTGGTAGGTACGATGACAGTGGACCGGGTAGGTACTTGGCTCGCTCCCCGAACCGTCCACAGAACAGGTCTTTTTACTATAATTAGGACAAATCCAATTACGCCACACTACTGTCCGGCCCTTTCCCGCCACATTACCCAGTTTACGGGGCTACAGTGTGGGGCGAAAATATTTAGGTAAAAAAAAATAATTTTGCTTGCCTATTTTACAAGACGTCAGGTTCCCGGTGTTCTGGACGTCCTTGTGCTGACAATCCGTAGGCAGCTTGTGTCGGAGCTACTGGATATGACTTGGAAGAATGCACGGTAACATGGCGGCCCGATCGCTTGGTTTGGATCTGCAGGCCTGCTAGAAAATTCTCTATGTGCTCACCTCAGGTGAAGCTGGCACTGTTTAGGACGTATTGCACGCCCATGTACACTTGTGAATTATGGTGTCAATACTCAGCAGCAAGCTGGATTGCAATAAGAGTGCAGTATAATAACGCCTTTAGAATACTGAACCGCTTACCAAGGTTCTGCAGTGCTTCCGGTATGTTTGCTATCTCAGGAATAAACTCCTTTGAAGCCACGGTGCGCTTTAAAGTGGCCAACTACAGGAGTCGGCTGTTTGGGTGCAGGAGTGGGATGGTCCAAGCCGCGCTGCTGTACGCGGACTGCCCACTCCTGAAGCATTGGTCGAAAATTTTAAATTTTCGACCACCTTGATCACACTATTACCTTTTTATTTTATTTTTTATTTATTTTATATTACTTCATTTTATTTTATTTTGTTTCATTTTATTTTATTTTATTATGTACTGTATCAAAGATGATGCTAAATAAAAGGATTATTATTATTATACTCTATTGTATTGAGATTGTAAAAAATGTAATACTTAAATAAAAAAGTAGAACGTACTTTTATTGAAATACTTAGTCAATGACTAGTTTATAAAAGCTTTTACGTTGCATTCCAAAATTAAATTCCAAATCCGTAGATCATTTAAATAACACATCAATACGACGTTATTCGCTTTATTTAGAAACTGCCGGCATCATGTTCTTTGATTGTTTGGATTTTTAATTTGATCACAAAATACCAAAATAAATAATACTGTTACATATTTTCGACCAATACTGTACCTACCTCAAAGTAAGACGAACAAGTGTGGTGTGTGTATTTATTGTAACATGGGTCCTACACATACATACACAGAATACAGGTAAGTATGTGTAGACAAGTGTTACATATATATATATACACGTTACAACCCACACAATCAAATTAACAGTAGTAGGGAATACGTTTTGCGCTCCCAGAAAAGGATACAACTTTATTTCTTATTTCCTTGCAAATTAATTTCTCGACGCTTTTAACAGAGCAGTTAATTTTCAATTACCTACATACCTACAAGGAAAGAAACTAAAAAATTGGGAATCGTTTCTATGATACTTTTTAAATAACCCCTACAGGAATCGAACCCGCGACCTCATACACAGTAGCCAAACATGCTACCACTATGCCACGAGGCGGTCATGAAATATTCATTTTTCTTCTTTTTTTGCTACGTTCGCTCCTATGTGGAGCATGTGGACATCACTAGATCCCTCTAGGAGACCCTGTCACCAGCCAGCTCTCTCGCCTCTTCCCACGTCAGGCTCGCATCCATTAGCTCCACCGAATACATCCTTAGGATGGTCATCGACGGTCTGCCAGGACGGCGGGATCCTGCAGGCGTAAAGAAGAGGCAGCTCGGGTTCAGGCTCTCCCGAGGCATCCGGAGTACATGCCCAAGCCAGGTCCATCGCCGCATCTTCACGACTCCAGTTATTGGAGGTTGCTACGTCCGTTCCCTTACTTCAGCGTTGGTTATGAAGTCAAACCACCTATGTCAAAAATCCTTCTCACCCATTTATGCTTTAAGCTCAACATGCGAGCATTCTGAGCTTTTGTGAGGTGCCATCTATTATCCACGAATCCATTATAAATATTTATTTACACATGGTTTTTATATTAATATTTCAAGTGTGATACCTTAGACTGGCAGCGAAGCGTAAGATTGATTACAACATTCCTTATTTCGCCTAGTATTTAATATCCATATCTGCCAATTATCAGAACTTGTATAAATACAGTGAAATGGCGCGACGCCAAGTTGCCACTAAAACTAGCCAATGACAGGTCATAAGCCCTATAAACGCCTATTATTATTATTATGGATGATTTATTAAGCGCCATTTTTGTGAGAAATCACCTCAAGGGCGCTGAAATTCCTAGATATTCATATTTCCTTCCAAACTTCTCGTTGAGATGTCAAATTGTTATACTATATGTACTTATTAATTTATCAATGAATCCATTATCAATATTTATCAGAAATATACGATATATGCATTTATAAGTTTGTATTTACTTCCGATAATATTAAATAAATAAATACATCCTAACACAATCAGCAAGATCACCTTCCCTTACATAAGATTTCAATTGATTGGGGTATAGTTAGAGAAGGGCAATTTAACACAAGCTGAGGTCAAATCCAAATCGAATTACCTGACCTCCCTTCGCTTTCTCGCTCCACAACTTATTTAGGTCAAACGGAAAATCACGTTTTCATATTAAATTATTAAACGCCACTGAACTGCAAACCAAGTTTTGTATTATTTCAATTAGGGTGCTATGGAATGTAAGAAATATCTTCAATTAAAATTGAGTCTTGAATGAATACTGTCTGATGTATAAAATCAAATTTAGTGACCCGATCTTAGAGTAATGACGCACAGGCTATAGAGAGGCCCTTTCGCCGTTTCCCATAGTGAGGAAGCGTTGCAAATTTTTGGTTAGCGACAACTTCACTCTGCTGGCGGCCCCCCCATTATTATTTGTTTGACAACAGACGCGTAACGGTCACTTTCGTCGCTTTGCTAGTAAATAACGTGGATACTTCCTGATTTTAATCATCAAAAACGGCAATGGTGAATTGTAGTATGCTTGGTTGTAGAAGTAAGAGTGTCAAAGGTGTTAAAGGAGTCACATTTCACAGGTAATTGATTTCGATAAATAATTATTTTGATTTACATTGATTTTGGCATTTATTGTCCTTACATGGGTATTATTTGTATAAAAATTTTCCTTTTATCAACATATTTACATTATTTACCAGTTTTTCTTAATTAAGGTGATCAATTTGTAAATTAAAGTATGTTTACTGTTGATAGTGACAGTTGATTACTGTCGATATGCCAAGGCCGCATTAGGCATTTGTAAAACATTGGCATTTGTTTTGCTGCAAACTATAGCTAACTTCGTGTTTGACAATCATAGAATGGTTTTTGACCGTTAGGGCCCCTCTATAGCCTGCGCGTCATTACTCTAAGGACCCGATTCACCAATCAAAAGTAAAAATACTGAATTTAAAAATAAAAATTCTAGGTTCAAATTATATTTGAGACAATTCACGTAACGCCACAAAAATGAAGGTATTTATAACTCGTACAAAAAATCACCAGTAGGTTCGCATAAATTCTTATAAAATGGTTTCTGCTTCCTTTCTCTGATTTTAAAATGGTAGATTATTCACTTAGGGACGATTCTATAAACATCCGTTCGTAATGTTTGATCTACTAATCGGGTAATATTCGGGACAAAATGTATTAAACCAAGCATAACTAATGGATGTTTATAAAACTGACCCTTAGTTATTAAACACCCAAATTTTAATTTACTGTACTTAACCTAGTACAAAATGGTATTTCTAATATTAAACAACCCCTGAAAATGTTATGGGACTAAAGGGAAAGATGTAATTCTATAATTCTTTTTTTTACCACAGAAAAGATTTTTTTTTTTTGAAATTTTTAATTTTTTAATTTTTATTTTATTTAACCACCTCAACAGGCCAGGAGGCCCAATTACAGAGGGGAACAACGTAACAAACACCCAGGCTTGAGAAAAATCACTTTTTATTTTTGTGTTCTCACCGGGAATCGAACCCGGAACCTCCGTATCGTGAGTCCAGCGTCTTAGCCATAACGCTATGGAGGCTGCCTAGTTCTATTCTAAATGGTTCAATCTAGCGGTTTGGATGTCTGGGCCATATATTATTATGTAGATACCTACTTTAAATGTCTCCGAAGAACCTTCTATAATTTTTGTCATTATTTTACGTAAGAATTCCAGGATGTGAACTGATAACTCGATTAAAAGCGTTGAAACTGGCTCGGCGCACTAAGGAAATTGGTAAACAACGGCATATTATGGTTTGTACCAATTTCGTTACGTACATGTTTTTTTAATTAAAAATAATAGTTTAATAAGCCAATCTAAAACTACAGATATAATTATGTAATAAAATGATTAGTTTTTGAACAACTTACATGTAGAAGTATTCTTTTTTAATTTAAATTAAAACCTTTTTAGATGTCTTCATTATTATTTGTTTGCAAAATATTCAATAATAAAAAATTATCATTCTCATTTTAAGGTTTATAGACTTATTAATATATGTGTGCCTAATTTTATGAATATACCCTTTGCAATAAAAGAGTTATGGACTTTTGATCCGAAAGAGTCCTCTATTTTCCATTGTGAGGTGCGCGGCGGCTGATTATCTTGTGGTCAGTATAACATGAAATTTATTCGTATATAAATTAATGATTGAATGAAATCGTAATGTTCTTTAGTAAAAAATACAGCAAAAACGCTAATTAATAACTTGTAAATTAAGTAGCTTTCCAAGTTTGGTCAAAAACAAGCCGCGAAATGAATGATTTGAGGAATAATTCTTCCCCAAAGTGCTCAAAAGTCCAATTGTCTTAATTCATTACCGCAATATTAATCATGGCGGCAGTTAAATTTCTATACATCCCGCTACTCTGTTCTACCCCGCGGTAGTATTCTGGCCCCAGTGATGTATGTCCGCCTGAAGAAGTGAAGTAGTTAGAGAGGAATTAGAAGGAGGATGGGGTGGGTAATGACAGACGCGGCCTGTGACTCTATTTGTGCGGAATTTAGGTGCAGAAAAAAGGTGACTAACATGTTTTTTAACTTGTAAACTACTGCTACTTTCTCTCATCTGCTCCTTATTACACTGCATTATTACAGTACAGTACAGTATACTTATCTTTATTATTTATTTTTTACATGAGGGCAAGATGATTAGTCATATGCTTCAGTACCTAAGGTAACACATTTAAATAAGTTTTATTAAACATTGAATCCGTCGGTAGACCAACGCGTTATCTACCACAACAAGGCGGATGATATTTTGTTTACTTTTATAAAATAAAATAATTTTATTTCTGTATAATAAAACCACAGATGTGCCTGCAATAAATCTATACAGTTGCCTGATACACGGCATTTCCCTTACTTTGAACTATCGGTTAATTGATCAAGTATGAATTGGAATGTGCAAAAATCATTGCAAACTAAAAAAAACTCTTTACTATAAAGAATCGTTTATTTAAAATGTAACGTTCAAGGATTTAAAAAAAAACGCAGTAAATGTAATATGTTATTGATTAAAAGTCTAAATAATTAGTATATTTTTGAACATGATGTATCTTAATCACTTTGTAGATGAAAATAAAGATTATTTATTGAAGATTTTATACAACTCGCATTGTTATTCACGGCGATTTCTATTTTTTACTACGAATAGTATTAATATAATAAAAAGCCGCCTCTGGTTATTAGGGGAGGCAATACTACTCTGGGCGGGATTTGGAGTCATGTTTCACCCCTTCCTCTGTCATAAACATTTCCTTGCAGAACAAGGATGACGTCAGTATCCGCTAACACAAAAAACTTAATAGTTTTCCAGGAGCCGACTTCTAGGAAATTATTATACTAAGGTGCATCACCCTCAGTCAAAAGGGGTGGAAGAAAAACGTTAACTTCCACAGATACCTAAAGAAACAAGAAGAACGTTAGGCAAGTAATACAAGTTATGCATTATACCGGAAGTATATTTAACGATACTAATACTACTACTACATTCCCTTCGTACCCAATGATACACTGCATTGGTTCACCAAGTGCAATGTATCTTGATCATATTAGTACATGAAGGTAAGAGGATAAGTCTTACGCTTCAAAACCAGTCCAAGGTATCACACATGAAACATAACACGTAAATAAATATTTCATGCCATAACATGACAAAGTATTTTATATTATACACATCACAAGTACATATTTATATTTTATGATTTATTTGTCATATCGTATAGAGATGAAGTAATTGGCAGTGAAATCGGTCTGATGAAATATATGTTATGGGACAACTACTGTGACACGTCGTGTGGTACCATGATTAATAACTCGGGGCGGGCAATGGTCTATTCACTCGTCTGAAATATTGGTTAGCAATAAAAATAAAATATTATGGACGATGTTCAAACCCGAGTCAATGTTATAAATAATAAAAAGCACAGTTGTAATGATCGGGAAACTATATTTTGCCATATGTTTAAGCTATCTCATCAGATGAGAAGTTGAAATAAAGTTAAGTTCCACTTCGCTATTTGTTTGATGCTAAACGAAATCTATTCCTTTTTTTATCTTTTTCTTGTATGAAAATGCAATTTTGAGGATTTTATATCTTTGTAATATCTAAAACCCTCATTTCCATTAATCAGTAAGTTTGTTTGTATCTAAGCTGCACTGATAAGAACCGAAATGGTTAATAGTCAATCCCTACTATAACAATTAGTTTTTAATATTATAAAATATAAAATTCACGGAACCTTACAAAATAAATTAATTAATAATTGAGGTTTAATTAAAACAGGAAAATTTTCCCTAAAACCCATTTTTCTGTTTAATTATTACGAGTTTAATATTTCTAGTCGGAATTATTCGGAGCATTCTGAGCCACGTGACATTAAAAGGTTTATTTAAAAAGCTGTGTAATACTCGCAGTTTTAATGATGGAATTTACAAGATATAAAGGCTTTGTTAAACCAAATAATAGATGGGGATCCTTTGCATATAACAGTCATTATGTCCGGATAAGTAGGACTTACGCAATAACTCCATAACTAAAGTATTAAAACTTCAGATAAATGTCAAAATATTTCAGAGTTATATTCCGAAGAAAAACTTTGCAGTCCAACTCCACATTTTTCTTTATCTCCTATACTTATTCACTCTCAATAAAATACACCTAGCTATTAGTAATCTAGAAAAGATTAATAACTAAATTTAAGTCAAATGTACGTATATGTTAAGTCTTATGTTAAAATCAAATAACGATTTTTTTGGTTCTACGTGATTTTTATTATCAAGTTAGTGACAATTGTTTCGCCTTGTAAGGGCATTATCAAAACGTGATTTTATTATCAAGTTAGTGACAGTTTGATAATGCCCTTACAAGGCGAAACAATTGTCACTAACTTGATAATAAAATCACGTAGAACTAAAAAAATCGTTTTTTGATTTTAACATAAGATATCATGGAGTTCTACAAAATAAATGCCATATCAATGAATATAAGTTAAGTGTTTTAATAGAGGGTCGTATGAACCTAAATGTTTTTTCAAACGTCGTGTAAGGGAGGAATTGAAGTGATACATAAAGGTTATTGTGATACAATTAGGTATGGTAGGAAATTATTACGAAGTTAGTAGGGAAGTCTTTGGTTCTGATTCGACTAAATACGATGTATATAGTTTCCTTTTTTATAGTTTAGTTATTTCTATCTTTATTGCAGTAATTGAAATGTTTTAGTGCATTTATCATAAAAATATTTTTTTTCATAAAAATATCGTATGAGATTATTTTTGAAATACGTTCACTTTAATGTACGTTTTAAATGTTTATGATAATTATATGAGCTTTGGACTAATATATTTTTCTAAATAGCGCGCAATATGAATCAGTTAACTATAACATTAATTTCAGCTATATTGCGAATATATTTCTCACTAAACCGTTGAATTATTCATGTTTGTAATACCTATCTTTTACGAATAAATTAATTTTGTTATTTTAATTAAGAAAATGAATGGAGTTTTAGAAAGTGTTTGCTCCAAAATTCTGTTTAAATATAATCATGGTAATGAGAAACAGTGGGCAGAGGGTCGAAAGAGTTGACAGCTTCAGATACTTGGGTGTTCATGTACATAACTAAATATGGCAGCACACACAAGGAATTCGCAATTCGCCTAGACACACCTTTGACACAAAGCGTTCTATCTGCAATTCTAATATATATACCCGTTAAAATAAAATGTAGACTTTTTAACTCCTGTGTTGTACCGGTGCTCCTATATGGATACGAATCCTGGCACCTCGCAAAAGCTTAGAATGCTCGTTTGTCGAGTTTTGAAAACAAGTTTCTGAGAAGGAAATTATGAGATAGTTGGTTTTAATTTTGTTAGTTTTGGGAGTTCAGGAACGGAAGCAGCTACCTCTAATGACTGGAGTCGTGAAGGCGCAGTAGTGATCTAGGCTTGGGCATATTATTATATACTCCGGTTGCCTTTAGGAGAGCCTCAACCCTTGCTATCTTTTCTTTGCGCCTGTAGGTTTTCGCTATCCTAGAAGACCGTCGATGATAACTTTTTGTATTGATAAACTCGGTTGAGAGTTAAACCCCTCGTGCCATTAAATGTAGCTGATCCATTGAAATCGTCTCTCACTTTTTTAAATAGTAATTGTGCAAAAATCGGTTTAAAAAACTTACTCTTTGATAAATTCTATATTTACAATTGATTACCTAATCATACGATTAAATGTGATAGTAAAAAACTTGTTCTGACAAATTTTCTGCATTTTTTATTTGACTTGCGCTCCGATCATCCGTATGCCTCCCGAGAACCATAACCATGCTTGCCTATTTTACAAGGCACCAGGTTCTCGGCGTCCCGGTCGTCCACTGTTGACAATTCGTCGGCAGTTTGCGTCAGAGCTGCGGGACGTGGACTTGACTTGGGAGGATGCGCGGGAGCTGGCGGCCGATCGCTTGGCCTGGAGGCAGTTTGTGGATTCCATATGCTCCACATAGGGAGCGGATATGGTATAATGAATAATGAATGCGCTCCGATCACGGCGTGATTTGGTTCTGCAACCATTGCGTTGAGCTGCGGTGTTTTTTTGTTAATTACCATTTTAAGGAAAATCGAAACTAAACCAATACAAACATCGGATTTCTGAGAAAGCAATTATCTTTTTTACATAGTATTGAATCGTATTGCATAGAAAGAGTAAGCTTTATTATTGTCAAGTTGGTAGATTCGGTAAAATATTAGTGTAAATAATTAATTTTTATGACATCTCGCTTAGTACTACATATTATTAGTACTGAGTGAGGTCTCACCAAATTTTATAAACATATTACCTGAGATTCAATTATTATTCAAAACCTAGTTTTATTATTTGATAAATTAATACCTACTTAGCAAGACAGACCAATCGTAATTTATATATTATTCAAATTCTGCTCGGTACAAAAAACGAACTGTGAAAACAACGTATGTTTCACTAATTTGAAATATAAATATTATAATTTATTTTCAGTGTTCAGTTCAGCTTTAATAGTAGTTTATGGTAAGAATTAACATACGTTTTTAATATTACTACTATTATTTTCTGTCATCCGCACCCAACGACGCATAGGGCACCGCACAACAAGTGCAGTGGTATCTTAATCATTTTATTACATGAAGGTAAATTGATCAGTCTTGTGCTTCAGAACCAGTCCAAGGTATCACACATGAAATATGAATATAAAAATAACATTCAAATACACTTTTCGACCCCCGACGGGAATCGAACCCGCGACCTCATGCACGGTAGCCAAATGCGCTACCAGTATGCTACGAGGCGGACAATTTAATATAACGTCAATTTCATTCCAAGGCTGGTTGGAATTTAAGTAATTTTATATTTTCAGGAAACCAAGAAGATGCGGCCTTTGATGCTATGTATACTGATAATCATGTCTCTCACAAAACCGGTGCAAATGTCACCCCCTCCCCCGCCCCCGACACTTCCAGAAGCACTACTTTCATTTGTTAGTATTTTTACTCAATGAAGTCGAGTATAAGGTTTTTGGATTCCATTAAAGACACTTCAGTAAATTGGTGTTCATATAATAGTGTTTGCTATTTTAACAAGAATGTTTCGTGATTTCGTATCTTTTTGGGAGTTAGATCCTGAGAAGTAACTAAATTTGCTATTTTTATAAAAATGTATATTTATTATATCCAAGATAATATTTATATCCGTGAAAACATTTACAATTTTTCTATCAAACGTTTTAAATGTTACATGGATAAATATTTGCACTTTGAGATACTTGAAATATTCAATATTTATTGTATATTTTTTTTCCGGGAGATTATCATTACTATAAGATAGTTAAGACTTTTTAAATAAAGCCATTATGTACAAAATCACCCGTTTCCATTTCTTGTTCATCTGTAAATAACTAATACTTCTAGTAGTAAGTAGTTTATTAATTATTATTTTATTGCTTTGTTGAGTAATTACTCAATATAATTATGAATCGGAGATATCAGGTCAATATATAAGTAAGTATTTATCCTTTATATTCTTACCATTATCCCACGAATTGCAACTAATGTAACCTTTACCACATAAAAATATTTATATTGAGTGATCTACAAAGAAAGAACGATAGATTATATCAGGACTTTACTTGAGAAAACGCAGGAAACTGAATACGGATATATGGATAGTCCACAAAAAAATCTGAATGGTATCATAATGATGATTTTAAGAACCCTTTTTTTATAAAAAATAGAGGTGTCGGAATATAAATTTTTCTTAAAAAAAATTATTTCATGTATGATCTCAGCAATTGAATAGGAACTGACCCTCTTGCCGCAATTTCCAGACACAGCTGGTGGCTTTAGAAGGTCCGGAGTACACGGTGGAGGAGCACACGGCACGTACTGATGACGGGTACCTGCTTACCATCCACCGCCTCCGCCGGCCAGGAGTTTTGGTACACCGAGCCACCCCACTACTACTCATGCACGGTTTTAGCTTCTCCTCAGAAGAGTTTATCAGGATGGGAAAAACCGAAAGCCTAGGTACGTGGGAATCTCTCCATCCAATCCGCTCCACCCGGCCACGATTTAAATCATATTTACAAACACAAGCTAATCTCGCTTCATCGAAAATAGTATTTACAAATTGAATATGAATACAAATATACACCAACTATGCGAAAATGAGAAAGCACTCGGAAATAACAGTGCCAGAAAGCAGGAAACAAGTTGTGCTGGAGTGATAACCCATATAGATTATTACTTTATTTAGTACATTTTTAATTTATTTTGAGTTATTTCATACATAAATCCGTTCAGATCAATCTGATATTAAATACAGTGAGAAGAATCTGAGAAATTATTTAAGTCTATTTTTAATGTATTATATACTCTTATGGATGTTTATTCTTTAGGTAAGCACTAAAAAATAATGGATCTATATGAGAACCTTGCGGAACTCCCGATGAAACGTTAACAAAGCTTGGACTTAAACCTACAACCTCCAAGCACCACAGCTTGCCTCCTGTTTTTGAAATAAGAAAAAATCCACCTGCATACATCCCCTCTTCAATTCAGATACTTTTTTTTCATAAGTAAAATGTGGTCATCTCGGTTGAAATATTTTCAAAATGTATTCATTGGTTTCATTTTATTGGACAGTAATGATAAAGAAACACGTATTTTGTTATTTCAGGATACCTCCTAGCAGATAAAGGCTTCGATGTATGGGTTGGTAACTTCCGAGGGAACTTGTACACCTCTCACGAAAAACTTAGCAAAAAACACCCAGCCTTCTGGAATTACAGGTAGATATTTAATTTCAAAAGTGTATTCCTAAAAAAACTACTAATACAACTACTTCCCCTTATCCGCACCCAACGGTGCATAAGGCACTGCATCAGTACACCGAGTGTAGTGTATCTTGATCAGTGTATTACAAATGTATGGACTGCTCGACCAAAAACAAGCCTTTTTCAAGGGAATGTTGCACTGATAATATAATATTTCATGGACTCTCTTACTTCTTTCCTACTTGAGTAGGTATCTAGAATAGCAATCCTGAAATTCTGACAGTACCTACCTAATTGTATCATGATATGATGTTCTGCGAAAAACTAATATCTAATAATACACGATCTCGAGCGATGAGTCGACCAGATTTTCATATAAAAATGTGATGTGATATTTTTTAGCCTCGACGAACAAGGAATGCTTGATTTGCCCGCAAGTATCGAGACCATCCGCCGAGTTACAGGCAGCGCGCGGGTGCACTATATCGGACACAGTATGGGTACTACCTGCTACTTCATCATGTGCAGCACGCTGCCTGGGATGGCGCGACGTGTGGCTTCCTTCACCGGCTTAGCGTCTGCACCGCAACTTGGCCCCGGTTTAGACAAAGTGTCAAATTTGTTTGAATCTCTCGGTCTTGGGGTGTGTATTCAATTTGGTAACTTTTAAGATTTTTTTTCTGCCTGTCATGACCACTGCAAACATTATCATCAAATGGCCTTTTTGAGGACCACAGGATTCAATGCTTTACAACATATCCCCGGCATGCGACTAGACCCGAATGTGATCTGTTTCTTTATTGAGGGGCTAACGAGCCCCGAGCCGAAAAAGTTCGGGACACATTCTTCTTCGACGTCTCAATTCTGGGGTTTTGTTTGTAGCATGGTTACGTATCTTGTTCTCCACTGCGCTCTATCTTCTGCAACCTTTTCTAGCTATATGAGGCGCGGTTCATGTTCATCATTAGATGGCATCAAAATAATATATGAGATTTATTTTGCTTTAAATTAGATTTAAATAGTAATATTTACTTTAAATCGTGATTTAAATGTGTTATTTCTCAGAAAACTTTACGAAAATTGGGAACGGATCTTGTGGTACAGAGCAAATTAGCAAGAGACGTATTTGTAAAAAACTGTGCTCCTTATGATCATGAGACCAACAATTGCGTAAATTTCTTTTTTAAGTTCTGTGGAGAAGACTTTCATCAAGTAGACTGGGTAAGTTTTAAACTTAATTACTGGTTTTGTGTCCCGTGGTGGTGGTGTCCCTAGATAATAGCACTGATATAATGCATGGATTTTGAGATGTCAAATCCTTGTTTAAGTCCCCGGTTTTGAATATTTTTATTTTTTATTTTCTACTCTTTAATTATTTTTTTAATATTTTATTTTACATTTTTTTATTTTACTTTATTTTATTTTATTCACGGATTATTTAGTGAGTTGGGGCCAGATCATTGTCATGGGTTGCTACTGAGTAAGTCGCCATCTTTTGTAGAATTTACTATTATGATTTATATTTATACGAGTATACGAGTATACGAGTATACGAGTATACGATAATTATGTGAAATGTAAAAAAAGGAAAAAAAAATGTTTTTCATTAATGTCAATATTTTCTCTGTCATTATCTTTGAAGTCTGATTTTCATAAAACCCGTTGTATTCCATTGGGAACTGGTAATGATTTAGCAATGAAAAAAACAAAGAAAGTAATAAATCATTCAAATGGTTCAAAGTAATACGTGACCCATAAAAAAACATACTTTATAATATTTGCGCCACTTTAAATTATCTAATTAATCTCTATTTATTGTCTGCAGGATACGTATATAGTAGTAGTCAACAAACTACAATTTCCATCAATAAAATCATTGGCTCATTTTAGCCAGCTAAGCGACACAGGTAAAAACCTTTTATAATATAAACCCATCGTAAGGTCCCTCTTCTCTCCTCCCGGAGAAAATAAGATTAGAATATCAGAAAATATCTGTTGCTCTAATACCACTTTTTTCTAATACCACTTTTAAAGATTAATTAGATGTTTTCAAAAGTACCTGCATATTAGGTATAATAAAGATGCAATTAGTCTAAATAAATGTTTAACATTAACATCGTGAAATAAGTAAAATGTTTAATAAATAAATAAAATGTATTTATACAGATGTACTATCGCAATTTGACTACGGGACGATAGGAAACATTATCAAGTATGGCAAGATCAAACCTGAACCATATAACCTGCTAGCAAGCGTGGCTCCATCGGCTATTTTCTATGGGAAAAATGATAAAATAGCACCACCAGAGGTAATGTTTTGTACAAACTATCTTACGTAATAAGTACTTATTTATTTATTTATATTTTAATGTTGTGCACACAGTGCTATGTTTGGTACAATGAACTAAAAAAAACTAATTTAAGGTAATATACATATATACAACATAACACCAATAACGTGGACAACACAATGTACAAGACAAATTTCTGAAGACGTGAAGTGAGCAAACAATAGTATCCAAAGTGGTTATGTTATGTCATGTGTATTTGTGTGTTGTAGTATGTGTGTGGAGTGTGGTATACGTGTTAGGAAATCTGAATATTTAAACGCAGGAGACGATAAGTAAAGAGAAAAAGGATACCGCCGTCCTGGCAGACCGTCGATGACCATCCTACGGATGTATTCGGCGGAGCTGATGGAAGTGATTATGTAGTATTTATGGAAGTAATTATGTTGTCCTATAATTTGGTGAAATTTGTAGCTGCCCCTCAAGATTTAAAAAAAATATTTTGCTCACCAAAATTGGCTCTAGCAAGTAGGGGCCAGAAAATGTAACCACCGTTCGTGTAACGTTAGAGCTTTCTTTTTTGAAAAACAAAAAATGAAGCAAAAAGTACTTAAAACTAAAAGACTTCTATGGATGATGGTAGAACATAACGTAGTTGAAGTTTAAAGCAAAACATCAGCAAGGTGGAGCCCTTGGGTTTTTCAACTTTTTTTTCAATCTTCTTTCTAACATCTAATGGCGGGTAATTGCTATCCCAAATTCTGGTGTGGATCCAATGGGTTCTTCCAGATTTTTTATTTTTCATTTCAAAAAATTGATTGAAAAATTACGATATAAAAAGATTTTTTAATTTTTTTTATGATGTCATATGAATTTTCTAGCGCGGTTTGAAATAGCTTTTTTTTCAAATCGCTCGCAAAATTCTTCATTTGGCGCGCATGCGGTCTCAGCAATATAGGCGCTCACTACGGAATGAATTTCACGCCTTTCACGGTGGACGGGTATGACGTCATTAGCCAATAACGGGCGTTAAAAATCATTCGTATTTTCGTGTTTTTAAAACATAAATTTAAAAATGAAAACAAAATTTTTGATCATTGTGTTTTATATCGTTGGAATTGTAAAAACATACTATAACAAACAATATTTATAACGTTTTCAAGGATATTCATGCTATCGAGAAGAACCCTATTAGAAGAAAGTGAATTGAATGCACAATATTTGTCAAAAATGTTCATTTAAGTATCTCTAAGTTTAACAATGCTTTGTTTTTAGATTTCAGCAAGACTAATCAACGAACTCAAGAAAACATCTCCAGAAGTGCATGATAAGCCAATAGCGTACGAAAAATTTACCCATCTCGACTTTATTTGGGCAAGAGATGTCGGTACTCTACTAAGCAACGATGTAGTCACAATGATGATATACTTTCACCAAAAATATAAATAATAAATAATATTCCAACATATTTTTGTAATGATCATAATGATTTGAATGAATTACCTTTGCCAACAAAATAACTGCTTGAATGTAACATTTTTGCTATATAATATTGAAAAAAAATAATTTATTTATCCTTGGCATAAAGGTAAATTGGATAAAGCATTTCTTGATTCTTTTATATCGAGTTACTTTATGTACTTTTATTTAAGAAGAAGAATTTTTTTTTTAATTCGTCTTGCCTCACCTTAATATTTTATTTATCATTAATCTTAAAACCCATTAAATTATTCAACGAGGATCAAAGATTATCTTTTTCCCTTCTTCCTCCTCAGCGATCTTCCAATATTGGACATAAGCCTTTCTTTTTTTCCTCCACTTGTCTCTAGAACAAGAGTCAAATGCCTTTTCAAAATCAATTAATGCCATAGCAAATGGTGGATTGAGTTTATTGCATTTTTTTAATTTACATTTTATACTGCTTGAAAATGGTCGTTATTGAATATCCTTTTCTGAATCCTGCTTGTTCTGGCTGATAAGCGTCAAGTTTGTTATTAAGCCTATTAGTCAGGACTCTAGTGAATAGTTTCTACAAATTTGAAAGCAGTAAACTAATGGATCTGTAGATTTCCAGTTTCTTTGGGTCCCTTTTTTGTGGAAAATATCTACCTTTTTCAAAATCATCCGTCGAACATAGCAACGTAGAGAATCTGATTAAGGGTAAGAAAGCGATTCGCTTTATCCACTTGTGGGGGTGAGCTTGGAGTGGTGGAGGGGGGAAATGGAGGGTGAAGTATAGCAACAAGCCGGAAACTGAAGACGCGTGACGTTATGCGGGATGGTGCCATTTCCGGAGGGATGACTCATCCAACTAGCACTGGGACTATGTTATCCCTGTGGATTTTTACAATCTACAAAATACTTATGAAAAATACAATAGATGTAAATAATAAATAAAGTTGTAAAATTATACCTATTCTTATAGTTGAAGAGATACTTTTTAATCCAGAAAAATAAATGAAAAATAAACCTACCTATACCTTAAATTTTACATAATAAGTAACTTAACAACAAATGACAGAACTAACACTCTGTAAAAAGTTATTTTTCAAGACTATTACTTTTCCCCATAAGGCACTGTATTGGTAAAAAAAAAGGAGAGACAGCCGATACGAATAGATTTCCATTAAGGCACTGTATTGGTATAAAAAAGGAGAGACAGCCGATACGAATAGATTTCAAGACTATTACGATTACTTTTCCCCATAAGGCACTGTATTGTATAAAAAGGAGAGACAGCCGATACGAATAGATTTCAAGACTATTACGAGTACTTTTCCCCATAAAGGCACTGTATTGGTATAAAAAGGAGAGACAGCCGATACGAATAGATTTCAAGGTATTAAGACTATTCACTTTTCCCCATAAGGCACTGTTTTGGTATAAAAAGGAGAGACAGCCGATACGAATAGATTTCAAGACTATTACTTTTCCTCATAAGGCACTGTATTGGTATAAAAAGGAGAGACAGCCGATACGAATAGATTTCAAGACTATTACTTTTCCCCATAAGGCACTGTATTGGTATAAAAAGGAGAGACAGCCGATACGAATAGATTTCAAGACTATTACTTTTCCTCATAAGGCACTGTATTGGTATAAAAAGGAGAGACAGCCGATACGAATAGATTTCAAGACTATTACTTTTCCCCATAAGGGCACTGTATTGGTATAAAAAGAGAGAGACAGCCGATAAGAATAGATTTCAAGACTATTACTTTTCCCCTAAGGCACTGTATTGGTATATAAAAAGGAGAGACAGCCGATACGAATAGATTTCAAGACTATTACTTTTCCTCATAAGGCACTGTATTGGTATAAAAAGGAGAGACAGCCGATACGAATAGATTTGAAGACTATTACTTTTCCCCTTAAAGGCACTGTATTGGTATAAAAAGGAGAGACAGCCGATACGAATAGATTTCAAGACTTTTACTTTTATCCCATAAGGCACTGTATTGGTATAAAAGGAGGACAGAGGACAGCCGATACGAATAGATTTAAGACTATTACTTTTCCCCATAAGGCACTGTATTGGTATAAAAAGGAGAGACAGCCGATACGAATAGATTTGAAGACTATTACTTTTCCCCATAAGGCACTATATTGGTATAAAAAGGAGAGACAGCCGGATACGAATAGATTTCAAGACTTTTTACTTTCCCCATAAGGCACTGTAGTTTGGTAAAAAAGGAGAGACAGCCGATACGAATAGATTTCAAGACTATTACGAGTACTTTTCCCCATAAGGCACTGTATTGGTATAAAAAGGAGAGACAGCCGATACTAATAGATTTCAAGGTATTAAGACTATCACTTTTCCCCATAAGGCACTGTTTTGGTTGGTAAAAAAGGAGAGACAGCCGACACGAATAGATTTCAAAGACTATTACTTTTCCTCATAAGGCACTGTTATTGGTATAAAAAGGAGAGACAGCCGATACGAATAGATTTCAAGACTATTTACTTTTCCCCATAAGGGCACTGTATTGGTATAAAAAGGAGAGACAGCCGATACGAATAGATTTCAAGACTATTTCTTTTCCTCATAAGGCACTGTATTGGTATAAAAAGGAGAGACAGCCGATACGAATAGATTTCAAGACTATTACTTTTCCTCATAAGGCACTGTATTGGTATAAAAAAGGAGAGACAGCCGATACGAATAGATTTCAAGACTATTACTTTTCCCCATAAGGCACTGTATTGGTATAAAAAGGAGAGACAGCCGATACGAATAGATTTCAAGACTATTACTTTTCCTCATAAGGCACTGTATTGGTATAAAAAGGAGAGACAGCCGATACGAATAGATTTCAAGACTATTACGAGTACTTTTCCCCATAGGCACTGTATTGGTATAAAAAGGAGAGACAGCGATACTTATAGATTTCAAGGTATTAAGACTATCACTTTTCCCCATAAGGCACTGTTTTGGTATAAAAAGGAGAGAGGCCGATTACGAATAGATTTTCAAGACTATTACTTTTCCTCATAAGGCACTGTATTGGTATAAAAAGGAGAAACAGCCGACACGATTAGATTTCAAGAGTATTATTTTTCCCCATAAGGCACTGTATTGGTATCAAAAAAGGAGAGACAGCCGATACGAATAGATTTCAAGACTATTACTTTTCCTCATAAGGCACTGTAATTGGTATAAAAAGGAGAGACAGCCGATACGAATAGATTTCAAGACTATTATTTTTTCCCCATAAGGCACTGTATTGGTATAAAAAGGAGAGACAGACCGATACGAATAGATTTCAAGACTATTACTTTTCCTCATAAGGCACTGTTTTGGTATTAAAAGGAGAGACAGCCGATACGAATAGATTTCAAGACTATTACTTTTCCTCATAAGGCACTGTATTGGTATACAAAAAGGAGAGACAGCCGATACGAATAGATTTCAAGACTATTACTTTTCCCCATAAGGCACTGTAGGTATAAAAAAGGAGAGACAGCCGATACGAATAGATTTCAAGACTATTACTTTTCCCCATAAGGCACTGTTTTGGTATAAAAAGGAGAGACAGCCGATACGAATAGATTTCAAGACTATTACTTTTCCTCATAAGGCACTGTATTTGGTATAAAAAGGAGAGACAGCCGATACGAATAGATTTCAAGACTATTACTTTTCCTCATAAGGCATTGTATTGGTATAAAAAAGAGAGACAGCCGATACGAATAGATTTACAGACTATTACTTTACTTTTCCTCATAAGGCACTGTATTGGTATAAAAAAGGAGAGACAGCCGATACGAAATAGATTTCAAGACTATTACTTTTCCTCATAAGGCACTGTAATTTGTGGTATAAAAAGGGGAGACAGCCGATACGAATAGATTTCAAGACTATTACTTTTCCCATAAGGCACTGTATTGGTATAAAAAGGAGAGACAGCCGATACGAATAGATTTCAAGACTATTACTTTTCCACATAAGGCACTGTATTTGTATTTAAAAAGGAGAGACAATACGAATAGATTTCAAGACTATTACTTTTCCTCATAAAGGCACTGTATTGGTATAAAAAGGAGAGACAGCCGATACGAATAGATTTCAAACTATTACTTTTCCTCATAAGGCACTGTATTGGTATAAAAGGAGAGACAGCCGATACGAATAGATTTACAAAGGACTATTACTTTTCCCAATAAGGCACTTATTGGTGTATAAAAGGGAGAGACAGGCCGATACGAATAGATTTCAAGACTATTACTTTTCCGCACTGTATTGGTATAAAAAGGAGAGACAGCCGATACGAATAGATTTCAAGACTATTACGATACTTTTCCCCATAAGGCACTGTATTGGTATAAAAAAGTAGAAGACAGCCGATACTTATAGATTTCAAGGTATTAAGACTATCACTTTTCCCCATAAGGCACTGTTTTGGTATAAAAAGGAGAGACAGCCGATACGAATAGATTTCAAGACTATTACTTTTCCTCATAAGGCACTGTATTGGTATAAAAAGGAGAAACAGCCCGATACGAATAGATTTCAAGACTATTACTTTTCCTCATAAGGCACTGTATTGGTATAAAAAAAAGGAGAGACAGCCGATACGAATAGATTTCAAGAGTATTACTTTTCCCCATAAGGCACTGTATTGGTATAAAAAGGAGAGACAGCCGATACGAATAGATTTCAAGACTATTACGAGTACTTTTCCCCCATAAGGCACTGTATTGGTATAAAAAAAAGAAGAGACAGCCGATACTAATAGATTTCAAGGTATTAAGAATATCACTTTTTCCTTATAAGGCACTGTTTTGGTATAAAAAGGAGAGACAGCCGATACGAATAGATTTCAAGGTAATGGCTTGGTTTTTTTTAAATATAAAATGACGTGTTACTTATATTTTATAATAACATCCTCATATTTATATTATGTTTTACCTCAGGCTGGGACTAATGCAGTAATTGGCTTCTTGTAATACAATCTCGTACAATGAAATTGGTGTACCAATTTAGTGCATCATTAGGTCCTACTTCTATTATTATCCGCACCTAATGGTGCATAAGGTACCTCATTGGTACACCAACTGAAGTAAACGTTTATAAATTTTCACATGGAGGCAAGAATATTATTCTTGCACTTCAAAACTAATATTTTAAGTGAAAAACTGTGGTTTTCATAAATACTTCATTTTGACCCCGTTATTATCAATACCGCGATCACATGCTTAATGCTTAGTGGCCCAATATTTTATTAATTTGCTATGAGACGAACTATCCATTAGGTACGGATAAGGTGAAAAAAGTAGAAATATACTGCTTTTCCGATGAAAAATGATCCAAAAAATGATGCAACCTTCACAAGTAGAAATAAAAAATCCCATATCAATGAAAATTTATACGAAAAACTTTGGTAAAAGTCGTAAAATAAAACGTCAGACGCAAAGCATCTTTTTTATCGGAACAAAGTTACTAACTGGGGTTGAATTTACCACTTGGTGTGCAGTGGGTTGGCGTTTGGGGGGAGTGGATGCAAAGAACTAGGGAGTGCTGGTTTCAGCAGTATTGACACCGCAAAATCAAGTTTACACTAGACATTATTTATTTCAGTAAAATAAAAACTAAACTAAATGTCAAAAGTTGCCTATCGATGTTTGACAACCTATCTAGCTTAACCAATATTTCATAGATTTTGCAGAAGATAAACAAAATAATCTACCAACAACTTAACATTCCTTTTTTTATCGTAAACAATCTTGAATTATAAAGGAGCTAATATTAGCCTCCTCTCTTAAGAGCATTTTCCAGCACGTGACTCGCGGCCGCTTTTCAATACAAACGTATTCCTCGATTTTCTCCCTGGAATTTAACATTGAAGCAATGATACTTTCACACATGTTTAGATATTTTAACTAGATGCGTGTTTGTATTTTCTTATTTTTAAATCATTTATATATCTCCTTTGACAAATAAAATCGTCTATGTAAGTTCAATACCGCGTATGAGCCAATAAGTTCAAAATGCGCATTTTTGGTGATTTTCGTTGAACGAAACAAGCCGCATTGATTGGTTAATTCAAATTTAAAATTAACCAATAGACTGCTAGCACTCGGTTAGTGTCAATACCGCGAATAAACCATCTTCACACACAGTACCGCATAAATCCCGATACAAATTTCATATTTACCTCTTTTTTTTACGAAATTGGAGGGTTTTTTGTCTCCCTTGAACATTTTGACAAATGGTTCTTCCGTGGTATTGCACTTATACAGATGAAATACCAAAAAAGTAAGCAATATAAAATATTGTTATTTATTTAAAAAGACTCTCAATGGTTAAAAAACTAGATAAAATACAGTTAGATTTGGCGTTAGAAACATTCATGCATTGGTTTCGTATAAGGATTTTCACGCAAAGATTATATATTCCTGTCAAATAAGCCTGTGTGAAAACATTTCCTATGGTTGGTGGCTGTTCTGCATTCACTGTAGCAGTAAAATGCATTTTGTTACTCTGTCCATGCAATACTGTGGCCATGGCCCCATCCCTCTTCTCCGAACATTTAACATGCAAACCATTTACTTTATATCCAATTTTTTGCTTAAAATATGCTGGATACCGAGAATTTCCGTAGTAAACCATTTGGTTCTGGATTATAAATTATGTTTTTTGAGTGATTTATTCTTGGAACAAAAATGACAGACTCTCTTGTTCTCTAGTTTATACTTTTTGTAAAATACGTATATTAATTTGTAATTCTGACAACCAACATAAAACCTTTATGTAGCTTTTATAAAAATAAAAAAAACTAGTGCATTAATTTTTAAACCAAACTGCATTCATCATGTTGTCAATCGAATGAGTATAGTAAAAATACACGTTTAGGAAGTGAACAATGTCATTCAAAGATCATGTTAATTATTACGGGCGCTCGTGTTATTTTATTAAATTTTTTCGTTTATTTATCATTATTAGTAACTTTCTGGTATAAGTTATAATAAAAATATGCCTGGGTGTAGAAGCCGAGGAAGGCCGAAAAAGACATGGCATGATCAAGTACGATGAGTACTTGAAAGTACACATGTGAAAAGTCGGAACAATTGGCGTGTGTGCCTGAGAGAGATGTATGAATGCAGAGGAAGCGAAGGAAAGTGTGTCAGGACAGAGTGGTATGGCGTTCTATCATCTCTGCTTATCACTACGAAAAAATGGCGTGATGGTTAGTTAGTTAGTTAAAAAAGTTATTTTTTTCATTTAAGTCACAGTTTTAATACATTATTCTTAGCGAATTATTTAGCTAAGTTTAATCCCATTTCAATAGATTTTAAGAATTCTGTAGATAAATGTTTATATTTCATACTACCAGCAGAATTTAAAGAAACTTCAAGACGTAACTTGCATCAAATTCCAACTTATTATGTTATTTCAGGAGTAGTACTAAAAACCAACCGCATTACTTGGGGTTGCACAGACTCAAACAAACACTGATTTATTACAAATAACACTCTTTCCTATTCGGTTATTTGCTTCTACCCTATCCTGAGAGATCACGCGCCAAGAGGGGTGGAGGGCTGTGGGTGGCAATAAGAAGGGGAGATATATTCCAACAAACCCTTTTCTCCGGGCAATGTATTTCTGGAAAAAATGAGTGCATTCAAATGTGGGGACATAAATCACGGGACCAAGAAACCAGAATTGCTTTGAAATCTAGCATTGGCTGCTGCTTTCGACGTTTGAAAGGAGAAACCGATCACTTATTCGGGGACTGTACGACCACCTCTTACTGTACTAGAAAATAGGGCTGAACGTTAACAATATTCTCTACTAATATTATTTTTTTACATTATTTATCTGAGAATAAAGAGATGAATAAAAATTCCGAACATAGTTTTGAGCTGAGCTATCAGCCCTAAGAAAGATAGACACTTCAATGTGATTCGAAACATCAGCAACAAAAGCCCACAAATACGGCATAATAACCCAGAAAAACATAATCTGTGATTTAATTTTGTTTATTACTGGTTTGGCCATTTGTGGTACTCTCTGGTGATAGGTAGTTCGGATTCCTTCCAAAATTTATTTTTTACCTTCATCTATTCCGATTAATTTGTCACCTGTTTTCCAACACCGATTCAGTCTCGAAAATCCGCTCAGCGCAGAAAAATTACTCTGTCCTCGCAACATCCATCCTTCTCGTGAACTCTAATACCTGATCTTCTTTCGTTTTTCTACCAAAATCCCCTCGTCACACTCGCCATCCATCTTCAAGCTTCCCAGAAACCAAATCCCGTATCCCCCTCGGTGAAAGTGAGTTTATAGTGCGCTGTGCCCCTCGTTTGTGTCCCACCGCGTCAGTTTAACGTGGTGTTTCCAGAGTATTCCAGGATACTTCGCCCTTCCTGGGGGTCCTTCATCGTCACTTCCCGCGCCCCTGTTGAGTCCAGCTCTGGTAAGTCTTTCCATATTCCGATCCTCGTTTGGAAAAAGTTACTATAGAGTCTCATCGTGGCGGATCCAATTACTTACGACATATCTCTAAATCTTTACTTTTTTGTGTAAAGAATAATATTTTTCTATGTTTAAGGATTTATTTATTATACAAAAAAATAAGTATTAGAAAATAATAAAAATATGTTTTGAGGAAAAAATTGAGAGTTTAGTAGGTGGTTGAGTATTTCTACCAAGTGATTGAATAGCCAAATAGAAAAATATATTATTAATTGATTCGGCGTTAATTATTATTTGAAATAAAAGTACTTTGTTTTTTAACTACACGAGTTTATTATTATTTTTTACACAACTAGTTTCGGATAGCAGGTCTATCCATCATCAGGTGCACTTATGTCACATATTTTGACTCCACCCAACACCATTAGTACCTAATTGTATTTGTATTTTGTTAGTTTTTAAGTGCACCTGATGATGGATAGACCTGCTATCCGAAACTAGTTGTGTAAAAAATAATAATAAACTCGTGTAGTTAAAAGACAAAGTAGTTTTATTTCAAATAATTTTAAATAGAAAAAATTGCCAAAACAAGTACTTACTACAATCACTAAATTGTCTATTTTAGCGGAAAAATCACGATTCATAAAATTGTATTGTTTGAATTTTTTTCTTCAGAAAAACAATATCTTGCTTGTTTTGATTATAATAAGGAAATTTTTCCGAAATGGAGCAACGATTAAACAAAAATTGTTGACTGCAATAGATTAGACATATTTTATGTTTTTTTTCTATGTAATTACAATTACGAAATAATTGTAAATTTTCGTTATAATTATTTTAAAGTTAAATGTGGCAACCCTAATTCCATTGCATCTTAAAGCCTTGAAATGAAACATATCTCCTCCTACTGGTATTTGAATTTGGAATGCATTCAGCCCGCCTTTATAGAAAAAATGGGATTCGTGAAAAGTAAATTTTGTAAAATTGAGGAAATTTAAAATGCCCTTGAGATTACTTAAACAAAATTGAATGGGGGAGTAAATTTTGAAAGAAAAAAAATACCAAAGACCTGGGGGAATGAAGATACCTTGGACTTTTATTGAAGTTTACACCCCGACATAGGGATTGCCTAACTTCCGAACTCAAGAGTTTCCGAGTTGAACATAAAGTTTATGTGCAATTTGTTTTATTTTGCGGCCAGAGTAGAAAACAGTAATATGGATTTTATTTTTAGAATGTTTCACTGTTCCAAATGTTTTGGGACCTTTGTGGTAATGACGAGAAGACATAATATTGGACATAATTTCTGCAATCTATTCGTGAAGAATTCTACACATCTCCCCATAACGTTAAATTTTTATTCGCCCAAAATGACTTGTTTATTAATACTTACTAATTTATTAAGACTGATCATCTTGCCTTCTTGTAATAAAATGATCAAGATACACTGCACTTGGTGTACCAATGCATTGCCCTATGCACCATTGGGTGCGGATAAGGGAAAGTAGTAGTAGTAGTAACTAAATTCATAAAATTGAATGGTAAAAATATTAAAATAAAGAATATAATTTTTCTACTCAACTATGTGAATGCCCCCTATCACATGTTAATTTTTTTAACGGTAAACAGTAGGATTGTTGTCACATTTATATATTCTGTTACATAGCTCGCAAAAATTTTTTTTTTTGTGTTAAATTATTAAATTTTTGTAAAAGCCAAAATCACTCGTCAACGTGTGGAAGCTGTTATAAAATAAAATGAAATGAAAACAAACGTTTTTGGACGTATTTCAGAAGATTTCTTATTAATAATATTGCAGCTTCGATGTTTGAACATTATTTGTTTGAAAATAGAAAGTTAATTGGTTTTTCTTCCCGATTTTTATTTTTAAAAAAATGATTGAAAAATTACAATATCAAGGGATGATTACAAAAAAATTTCACGATGTCATATGAAATTTCTAGCGCGGTTTGAAAATAATACTTTTTCAAATCGCTCGCAAAAATTCTCCATTTGGCGCGCATGCGGTGTGACGTCACGCAATATAGGCGCTCACATACGGAATGAATTTTCACTTCTTTCACGGTAGTGGGTATAACGTCATTAGCCAATACGGCGTTAAAAATCATTCGTATTTTCGTGTTTTTTAAAAACAAAATATCTCGAAAAATAGCCACTCTACTGAAAAAATGTCCATAATCAAAATTGAATCATACCGCGGGGGAAATACATTAGTGTTAAAATTAGTAGCCCTCACCCCTCCATGTAGGTGGGGCGGGGGGGTAACTTTGAAACTAAGATAGGAACACCTATTTTTTATTGCAGATTCGAATTCTACGGCTAAAAATACGTAGGATTTGACTAAAACATTTTGTTCGGTTCATGATGGATGGCGTTGTAATCGACGAATTCAGTTTTGAAAATCACATTTGACGTTTGTGGGACAATCATTTGAAATGCGTATTAATAAGTGCATTGAAGTCGCAGGCCATCATCATGAACACTTATTTTACGCTAAAATTATTTTATTCACCTGTCATTTAAATTAATAAATTGTTTTGATGACGAATTTCGAGTATTTCCAATGAAAACGTGATGTTTTTTATTTCAAACGTATTGCAGAATCGAATGCGTGTGTTCTAAGAAGAAATTGAAAAAATTTAACTTCGTCGATTACAACGCCATCTATCATGAACCGAACAAAATGTTTCAGTCAAAACCTACGTATTTTTAGCCGTAGAATCCGAATCTGCAATAAAAAATAGGTGTTCCTATCTTAGTTTCAAAGTTACCCCCCGCCCCACCTACATGGAGGGGTGAGGGCTACTAATTTTAACACTAATGTATTTCCCCCGCGGTATGATTCAATTTTGATTATGGACATTTTTTCCGTAGAGTGGCTATTTTTCGAGATATTTGATCGTCTCAGTTTAAAAAAAAAACACCGGTATATATATATATATATATATATATAATTCAATAATATTAAGACAGTATTTTTAAACAGTATATGGGTTAATTGACCTGAATAAGCAAGTTCCATAATTTTTTAATACTAATTTTAACTTGAATGTTGAATATTCCAACGCATGTTTAAAGTTATCAAGCAGGCCACTAATCTTGCAAATACCTAAGACATTCCAACTCTTTTTATGAATTCTTTGTCTCTTAAGATTTGATAACATACCTATTAGTCATCCAAATCAATGTTGCGGGTAACGTCGTTTTGCCGAAACTCGATGTTTCATCATAATTTGCAAAGTAGACCATGCCCGACGCGTCAGAGTTTGGATTAGTGAAATGAATGAGCAGAATAACGTAAGCTCCATATTCCTATTGTATCTGACATTTAAATGGTAACAGCTAACATCCACGGTGTTGTCGGAATGAATCAATTTTGCCAGCTTTGAGTGTAAAGGCCAGAGCTTTGTACCAGAATGAGCATATCCTTTGACGCCTGCTGTGTGCAATTTACTATGATGCATTTTAATTAATGCAACATACCACTCTCTGTAACGACCCGCTCCAAACCGTCGTTTATATCATGAGGCAGCCGTATCTAGAAATGTTAATCCAGCAAATATCTAATTATTAGGTCTCTCAAATTAATTCAAATACCAAATAAATACGTATTTTATGAAATACTAAATTGTAGGGTTGGTAAGATGGTTAGTGGGAGAGTTGGTAAATAACAATTTCGCTAGTTCTAAAATATTGTTATTTTAAAGAGTGATGCTTATCAGTTTCAAACTATTCTAAGACCTAAATATTGATTATTTTATGCCAATTACCAAATAAATGTATTATTTAGAAAATATGTCGTCACCAACTGTATTCGATGAAATATTTGATAAAAATTTAATAAATATACCTATAATAAAAATACTAGAGTCAATAGAAAAAAAGCTTCATATTGAAGAAGTGAAAAAAATCAAGAAAAAGCAGAGATTTATTGGTTGGTACCTTCATTAAATTTTGTAATGAAATAAATCATAAAGCCTTAACCTTAATATTGGTGTACCGATAGAGTGCATTTTTTAACATCAGGTGTGGATGAGAAGATAAAAATAAAACGACATAATATATATTAAGAAGTACTAATGAAGATCACGAATATCTGCGAACATGATAATACAGGTCAGTATTAAGTCGATATTGACCTAGTAACGATGATTATCTAGTGACTTTCGTGGATGCAAGGTCGATAAACGCTTGTATAAACCTTTACCTACAAGGAGATAATATATTGTTGATCCCAGCCCGGGTACGAAAATTTCAACAAATTCTATTGAGTAGTTTTGTATCGCACATAAAATCGTTTTAATAGTTTTTAACACCTACGAGTACATAGTTATTTATTAAGTTTTCGGTACAAAAAAAACGATAAAAAAAAAACAAATATAATAACACAATTTACAGTTCGTTTTAACGTTCCGTTCGTATCATAAACTTATTTAAAACATACTCCGGATCATTTTGCTAAAAGTGATACACATTCGCCAATATTACAAACTTTTAACATCAAGAAACTTAAACTGTTAACCTTAAAACAGAAGGTTTGCTAACAATACGTGGTTATCGATCTCCGCAACTTTACCAAACTTCCTGAGAAAACAAAAACATCCCTTGCTAATGAAATTCATTGTTTCAATAGTCAGTTAGGCTTGGTACCACATTAATGTTGATACTGATTTCAACAAGTTGATTTAATCAGTTGATTGATTGAAACTTCATTTCCGTTAACAAATTCTAGTAATATAGATATACATACATTACTTTAATGATTGTATTACATGATTATATTATAATTATTAGATTACATATGGTAGAAATGGATTATGAATACTTATACATGAATTTAGTAGCATTATGCACATGCAGATCTCAATTCATTAAAAAAAAACTTTATTATTTTACTACTACTACTACTTTTCCCTATCCGTACCCAATAGTGCATAGATAGCAATGCAATGGTGCATAAGGCACTGCATTTGGGCAATAAATTATTTTAACATTATTAAAAATCCATCAATATGATCTATTCTCCCTTTTAAATCAAATTGGTTAAATGTAAATACAGAATGAATTCTGTTTGGAAAATTAACTATAAATTTGGTGATTTTATGGCAAAAATTATTAATTTTATAGCACTTATTTTATGGCAGAAATGGATTGTAATATAAAAAATGCGCTTATATCTATCATTATGAAAATTAGGCCATATACTACGTATGCCTCCCGAGAGTCTTAACCATGCTTGCCTATTTTGCTAGGCATCAGGTTCTCGGCGTCCTGGTTGTTCACTGTTGACAATTTGTCGGCAGTTTGCGTCAGACCTGCGGGACGTGGACTTGACTTGGGAGGATGCACAAGAGCTGGCGGCCGATCGCTTGGCCTGGAGGCAGTTTATGGATTCCATATGCTCCACATAGGGAGCGGATATGGTATGATGATGATGATGATATACTTGTATTTGGTTAACTGTTTTTAGAACGTTTGATTATTTAGAAGAAAAAAAAAAATTGGGACGATTATCATAAATAAAACTTGAATAGTTAGCTTTCGGTACACTTACAAATTTTTAAAATATCAATATAATATTAATTTATACTAGCGCCAGTTAAAGTTTTTTTTTTTATCGAGTAAAATTGTCTACTTAATACAAGGGTTGTACACGAACTACTTGTCCTTAATTATTTAACTCAATGATAAAATCACTCAAAGGAAAGTTCCCTTTTGATAACTCTTGTGCACGAGATTCGATTATGTCGGTAATATGTCCTACGTACCAATTTTAATGTTTCTCCGAAAGTATCAGGGCAAAATCATGTTATAATGTTCTGAAATGGCTCATATCAGTTCTCTAGTAGGTCTGCTAATTGAGTTGAACCTAATTGTTTAATGTATTGAGAATGAGAGCGTGGAGATGCGACGTTCCTCCACTTTGATAGTGAAATTCACTTAGCTTGCCTTTAATGTACCATGTTACGATAATATTATTATCATTTCGGCCCATTCGAGGTATAGTGAATAGCCTAAATATAACAAAAATCATCAGATTCGATAATTCACATGAAATCGATAAATTAACATCATTATATCATTGTGGGAACAGAGCGTTATCTTAAACATCAGAAAAACTTATGCAATTCACCATGTTATTATTCCATGGACGAATATACCATACGATATTTACGTTCTGCTCTTAGAAATTAGAGCAGAATGCAAGGCTGAGATAAGCATTATCGACAAAATTAAGAAAGGTCTTTTACGTTGGTTCGGTCATGTAGAGCGAATGGATGATTAAAGAACGGCTAAAAAAATATATGATGCGACTATGCCTGGATATAGAAGTCGAGGAAGGCCGAGAAAGACATGGATGGCATGATCAAGTAAAACAAGTGCTTGAAAGTGGGCATGTAAGAAGTCGGAATAATCGACGTGCGTGCATGAGAAGATGTATGAATGTGGAGGAAGCAAGAGAAGTGTACCAGGACAGAGTGGTGTGGCGTTCTATCCTCTCTGCCTACCCTTTTTCGGAAATGGCGTGATGGTTAGTTAGTTAGTTAGTTATATTTACGTTACATTACTTTTATACGCGTCTTCCTTGTAGCATAGTGGTAGCGCATTTGGCTACCGTGCATAAGGTCGCGGGTGCATAGGGCACTGCATTGGAATGCACCCAGTTTATCATTTATTTACACGTAATTTTCATATTTCTATTTCATGTGTGAAACCTTGGACTGGTTCTAAAGCGTAAGACTGATCATCTCACCTTCATGAAATAAAATGATTAATATACACTGCACTTGGTGTACCAATGTATTGGTGTCAACTATTGTCAAGAAAAGATAATTTATTTTTTATTTACTAGGAATAGGTTTTCTGCATCCTGGACGCATCTACTTCTTGTCGGGACTTCCCGAAAGAACTACGGAACGTGAATAATATGACTTGAGAAAACGCGCGGGAATTAGCAAAATCCACGTGTTCAATATAAGGATCAGTTTTGGAAAGGATAAATAAATTAACGTCATTTTTTAGTTGGCAGTGTATTTAAAAAATTTTTTTTTTAAATAATTGTCTATTGTTAAGTTTCATCATCTACATCAAATTTTCAGTCACAAATTCCATTTACTTAGAATTTGATTCTGAAAATAAGCATCTAGGCACGTAAGAGGAATTTTCTCGTAAGTTGACTTAACTTGTTTACTCCTGAATAAACACACGAGAGAGGCGCGAACTGAATATTTCAGGAAATTATTTCTAATGTGAAGACATTCTCATGAAGCAAAAACCTATATGATTAGTTGAACTCAGCAAAATCAAATTTTCCATATATTTTAGTGCTTATTGAAAACGTTTCGCTGTGTTTAGAATAGACAACTACTTTCTCAGAGCGCATAGGATACTGCACTGGTGCACCACATCTAGTGTGATAAATGTTGATTATTTTTACAAAGAGTCAAGATGATTAGTTTAACGCTTCAACGCTAGTCCAAGATATCGTCGGATACACAAAAAAATGGTGTAACTCCAAGTTAGGAAATTTTACAAGAGAGACAAAAGAGAGACATCAGTTTCATTAAAAATGCAGTGTCATATGATTCGCCCCATCTGTGATTCAAATTGTTTTTTTTTTTAAAAAAAAACCTTTTAACGACATTAAACTCTTACGAAAACGAACAAATGGCATCGAAAATTTACCACTACTTTCCCTTATCCGCACCCAATGGGTGCATAGGGCACTGCATTGGTACACCAAGTGCAGTGTATCTTGATCATTTTATTACATGAAGGCAAGATGATCAGTCTTACGCTTCAGTACCAGTCCAAGGTATCACACATGAAATATTAATATGAAAATCTCATGTAAATAAATATTTCATGTTGACCCCCTACAGGATTCGAACCCGCGACCTCAGGCACGGTAGCCAAATGCGCTACCACTATGCTTCGAGGCGACAAACGCTATGCTTGAGACACAAACAATATGCTAAATATCAAAAGAATTGAGATTTATTTAAATGATTTTTAACATAAATAACATTTTGAGCGTGTCCAAATACTTCTAGAAAAAAACTATCTCACACGCAATCATAAAGGTTTCTGCTAAAATGCTTAGCAATTTTCTCAATGGATGACAGAGAGTACTCACATGTGAAGCGTCACGCCATTTCATAGGCAGATATGGATATAAAATACTAAGTAAAATAGGGAATGTTGTAGTGCATCAAGTGGCCACTTAACTCAGCCAATGACATATTCCCTTCCTAACTTCTTGTCTCTGTTGAGATGTCAAATTGTGATTTTTTACATGTTTGCACCTCTCCGGTTTAGCGCGTGTAGAATATATTATGTTTAATTATAATATTCAGGAATAATATAGTTGTTATAATACGATGACGCTTTATTTTCAAATTCTGTTTGTGTGAATATTAACTTACTAATCTTCTATTAGGAGAACAAATATTTGTACAGGAGTGCCGACTGGGAGAAGCCGAGAAATAGGTTGACAGTCACGTTTGCTACGAAGGAACGTTTCAAGGAGTTTAAAGGAAAGCAATAAGATCGTTAGCGAAAGGAACGAAATAACATTTTAACCGGTTGAAAAGGGCTACAAAATAGATTAAATATTTTTACAAACATTCTTATTTCCTAATTACAAACCGTAAAATTGCGCGTTTAGTTCTAATGGTACGTACTACTAATACTATATTCCCTTATCCACATCTAATGGTGCATAGGGCACTGCATTGGTACACCAAGTGGAGTGTATCTTGATCAATTTATGGTACATACGTGTTTAAAAATAATTTTGACACGCCCAAGGTATTTGAACATACATAGTTTATCAATTTTAAATCTAGTACACATAAAAGTGAAAGAAGGTATTATTATTTTTACTTTATTAATCTACGAATGAAGCGATGATTAAAAACGCTTAACATTGTTACGCTTTTATTTGACAAATCAAGAGAAATATAGAAAAAAAATCCAATTGTTTAGCTCAGTGGATAGAGAAGCTAGGTGATCAGAAAGACCCAGGTTCAAATTCTGAAACGCACGGTTATTTATTTTTTAAGTGATTAATTTGTTAAAGTAAAGGAAAGCGTTTAATTATTGTTTCTCTTAATTGTATTTGAACTTGAACATGAAATAGGCACCACCTGCGAATTTTTTAAACGAAAATTCGATCACCGTTTGTTTCATTAAAATTATAGATTTTCTTTCATACATACGTATTACATACCCGCTCAATCAAGATTATTACTGATCAATACCAAGAGGGGATAATAAACGATCTGTGGAAACCATACACGGCTTATGAGGTAAATAAATTAACGATTTAATGTAGGTGTTAATTTTAATAAAATACAACAGTAAAAACATTTGATATCTTATATTTCGCTAACGATTTGGAACCGTGTGAATATTCATAAATTTAAAGAGAAAATAAATTTATTAACTTCAGCTTACAATGTTTTGATATAATGCGGTTTAATTATAATATTACAGGAAAGAAAGTTTAGAATATTGTTTGACATTGACACTTGGTATTTAAAATTAATTAAACGTCTTTTCCACTGCTATAGAGCACGGATAGCCAACTGGTCGATCGCAACGCAATTTGAGACAAAGTATAGATTTTTAAAAGCATTGCAAGCTTCGAACAAGAACTCCCTAGAAGGGGCGTTTCCACACAAATTTTCTAAAAATATTCGCTGCCTTTAATTTCATATCACTACTTATCAAATTCCACCGTCCAAAGACTCCAGCAATTTAGCCAATACACGAAACGTGTGACGTAGATATTTAGTGATGACGTAGTAGGTACGCCTAGTTCTATCTTAAGAAGAAGAAGAAGAAGAATGTCACTTCTCTGGAATTATTATTCTAAAACTGCAAGTACCACCATGTCTAGTATATCAAGGCGATCAGTAAAATATAAATGTTAATACATATTATATAAACGCGTCAAAACTACGATGTAGGTACATACGTTGGTGATAACAGTGATCGCGTTTACTCGAAACATGCTACTACTATTACTTACCCCTTATCCGCACCCAATGGTTTATAGGCACCGATATACCTGTTGGTAGAAGCAATCTGTTACTTAGAAATCGCATCACCTCGGATGTCGACTTATTTCACGACAGTGGGTCTTCCGTAAGAAAGCACTTTGTAACTTTTAATTTTTCTTTCTATACTTTTTTATATCATATACTTATCATAAGTATGTATTGTCATGTATGATTTATTATTGTATTGTATTTAGTATGATTTGTACTTAAAATGAATTGATTTTTTTCTGTTATGTTTCCAAATAACTGAAATAAATAAATAAATACATAAATAACCAAGTTTAAATATTAATATGAAAATCATATGCAAATAAGAACCCGCGACCTCCGCACGGTAGCCCAAATGCGCTACCACTATGTTACGAGGCGAACAAAACGATTTGATTTATTTTAAAAAAAAACTGTAATTTTGATCCAAATAAGTATATTATAGCATTTGACCTTTCGTAATTAAATATTTCTCTGCGATGTCTTTTTGAATTTAATCATAGTTTTAAAAAAACAATATTTTATTTATTTATTTAACTAAACTCAACAGGCAGAGGGCCAATAACAGCGGGAAACAACGTCACAAACACCCGAGTCGTTCTCATCTTTCGTTCAAATCGCTCTTCCAGGGACCTATTTAATATTTTTTAAATGTTTTTTCAATATTTTTTTTTCCATCAACATAAAAAGGGACCAAATGGAGGCATATATGCCATCAAGTACCCAAGGAATCATGCAGAAAATAAGCAAGCAGCAAAGTAAAAACCTGTCGTAATTTCTTTTTCTCCGTTTCTAAAAGTTAATCAGTGAATTGGATGACTGTTTACTAAAACTCATCTTTGAAAAAAAACACAAATTTTCGTAGTTACTTTGCAAAGAACAATAAATATGGTGTATGTTATAATTTTTTATTCATTTTTAAATGGTTGCATCATAGAGAGAATCCAAATTAAGTTTTGTCCAACGAAAAACTTCATTCCCATCCGAGATAACGAAACAGATTAAAATGAGTCCACCTTTGTTCCGAAATGAACTGTAAACATATTTCACGAGTGTCGTCACGTGCGGTCTATCGCCACGTCTTTGTGTGGAAGACGTGTGTCGCTGCAACATATTTTTTTTTACGTTCTCGTTGCGTGAAAATTATTTTGTCCACATTAAATTTCATCACCTTCCAGTGTTTCTCAAGGTTAGTAATTATTTTTCATATATGTTAATTATCTAGTTAGCATCCATTTCAAAAGCTTGTTCTAGGAAATACTTCCTAAACTTTATATACGTTATATAACTTGGGTAATTTAGAATTAAATGCAATATCTTCATTACTTTCAATTCAATGTCGTCCATCCTACCAAAAATTATACTGGATAGTAATGAAAATATTTGGAGAGGAATGAATTTATATTAAGTCTAGTGTTGTGTTTGTTTTGTACGTAAGAACGTACGCTTTTTATAAACTTTTTTAAAAGCTTTTTTAGAACTATGTTTATTACTTAAGATATGATTCATTTGAACGACTTAAAAAAAACGAGAATTATTAGTTTCTACATGTCCAGACGTCCACTGTTGACAATCCGTCGGCAGTTTACTTGGAACTACAGGACGTGAACTTGACTTTGTGGAATCAATATGCAAATTCAATTCAAAATACAAGACATTGAAAAAAAAGAGAAAAGGTCATTCGCCCAATGTGTCCTACGAAATAAGGCGAGGTTGGCCAAATACAAAATTTTAACCAAAATACCGTTCACTGTTAGGACAAAGCTAGCGGTAGTCCAAAAAAGGAAAATAGAGCAAAAAAAACTAATAATACAAGCCTTTTTTGAAGACGATGTAAACAGCCGAGTAGCGAAATTTTGTTATTTTAGTTGACCTTAAACATTGTCATGTTATTTTCAAATTTGATATCTAAGTAAAATTGATCTCTCGATCTAGTTATTATTTTTAATAGGTTGCGTAAGAATGTTATTTTTATATTAAATTTAAATTAAAAGATCAGTTTATACTTATAAAACGAGTTTTTATTGGGATTACGAATCCGCGATTCGTACCCATCTAAAAATTGTCTTGACTTTCATTGCTTCCTTACATAGTTCATTACCTTCCAGGAGTTTTTTCATTGCCTTCCACACCTTCATTACCATACATCATTTTATTTAATAAGTATATGACTAATAACAGTGCCTTTCATAAATTATTATGCAGTCGAAGACTTAGAACCAATTTATGTAACAAAAATATTTAAACTATAATAATTTTAAAAAAAACGAGAATCTGCGAAATCTGAACGAACCGCGAGAACCACTCACCCAGGGTTGAGAAGAATCACTTTTAATATTTGTGTTCTCACCGGTAATCGAACCCTGAACCTCCGTATCATTAGTCCAGCGTCTACTCATCACGCTATGAACGTCTAGTAATAAATAATGTAAATGTTAACATTTTAGCGTAACACGACATTAAACCTTCAAAATGTAAGAATAATAGCTTCCAGCACCATTCTCATATGTTTATAAAGAGTGCAGAGACGATATTAGGTGACCAGTCTATCTCGCGGACTTGATAGTAAAGACTCGGCGGATCTATTTAGAAAACTTCATTAAAGGTTTGATGTACCAAACGAACTTCAAATTATACATTTAAGCATTATTGATACTCAGCATAAACTGTGGAAATGGATTGTCTAGGCGTTTTACAGGTTTTAGACCTGTCATTGGCTGGATTAAGTGGCCACTTGATGTATTACAACATTCCCCGTTCCACCCATCATCTGATCAAATAGACGAATTTCGAAACTTGTATATATATTGAATTATCTTTCTCACGTCAGCGTCGTTCCGCTTTATTTTATGCAATGATGCATATAATATTATTTTCTCAATTTTTTTCAGAAAAAAGCTAAAAGTTTCCGTTGTGTAATGTTACTAAATCTTTCTTTAATCAGCACCTAAGAGTACATTGAGTACATTACTGTTACACCTACTTCTATCACAAAATCACTTAAAAATAAATATTTTACATTTTTAAAAATTAGCTGCATCAAATTTTTACCGAATTTAATGAGACTTGAAAGTTATAAACCTTCAGAATAATGGAGCCAACGTTATTAACTATAAAATATATGCGCTTTCATATTTTGCAGAAATTTGAGATTTTGGCGTTTGTTAGTAAATTACTGTGAAATTAAAGTCAAAAGTGAGGGTAGAATATAATTAGGGGTAAAATTTTGTTTTTGGGGGGGTTTCGTGATGAATATTACAGGCTGAAAGGAAATGGCGCCCCTGTATGAATGTGGCGCACATATTTCAAAGTGCATAGCGTTCTGAATAATTGGATTGGAGGGAAATGCAGGGTGACCACATATTCATGTGTTAAATAGTTATGTTAAAAATCTGTTTAATAATTTGAAAGTGATAAACAGTAAATTTGTTGACAGTTTACGTCAGATCTGGACATAGACCTGACTTGGAAGGATGCATGGCAACTTGCCGATCGCTTGGTTTGGAGGTAGTTGTGGAATCCATAATATGGATGGAACATATTATGTTTCACGTGATTTTTTTAAATATTTTTTTTTAAATTTTAAACCTCCTCAACAGGCCAGGAGAGGCCCAATTACAGAGGGAAACAACGTCACAAACCCAGGCTTGAGAAAAATCACTTTGATTTTTTTGAGTTCTCACCGGGAATCGAACCCGGAACCTCCGTATCGTGAGTCCAGCGTCTTAGCCATTACGCTACGGAGGCCGCCATTTAGATTTGACTTTAGAGGCAGGCGATTTTTTTCTCTATCTATATATTTTAATCGATTAAATTATTCCACCAGACGATGTGTGATAATAATTGACAGCGAAATATTATCTGGGCTTTAAAAGCTTAACATTTTTCACATATTTTTTATAATAAATGTATGTTACTAGGTTCACATACACTTGTATATATATTTGGAATAAAAATTAACGTTGAAACGACGTCATTTCCGTTTCAAGAAATTTTTCCTTTAAGCGAAATACTAATCATCTTGCCTTCATGTAACAAATAATTCACTGGATTTAGTGTAGTACTTCTCTATGCACCATCGGACCAGTCTACTAATTATTTAGTTTCAATTTAAGGGGCTACTAGGTCCACCCTTTGTTAATTGTAAAATGTAGTAAGCGCCCGGATGAGCGCTCGTTAAAACACGACCAAAATCCGATCGAACGTCGCGCCGTAAGGTTTCATTATTATTTGCATCGCGTAGGTATACAAAAAATACAGGATAATCTTTTTCAAATTTAATATAGTAAAATCTACGGAATTTAATATAATCAAAAATCTACTAATGTTTTGCAAATTTTAATCAGATAAGGCACTAGATATATACGTATTCTTTAATACATTTTTTTTAAATCTTATATGTACTGTTTTTGTGTTATGCATCAAATGTTATTATAAACAGGGGGTTTCTTTAAATTAATTGTGATTCAACGAAATATTTAAAAAAAAATTTATTCAGAAAATTCACTAGAAAAAGAATTAATAATTACGTCATATTTTTTTCATTTTTATTTAATGAACCATGAAGTACAAGGGAATTTTGCCCTGACGTACATGAATGTATGGGGGACCCCGGACCCTCGCCTTAAATACATAAATCTGTAATTATATAATCTCGTTGCGATATTCTCCTAAAATCTCCGTGTTACGCGGTCACCCTGCAGTATACAGTTCGTCCCAATTAGCATCATTGCGCAAATAAGCTGAATACATCGTGTTGCGTCTCACATTATACGCTGTTATTAAGTTGCGGAGTGTTTTAATCCATTTTAAAGTTATGACGCTAACGTTAGTTAGCTGGTGTTTACAATACGTTCCCCGTTCCTGGTACTCAGAATTCACGTTTTTGGAAAACATACGTCCCCTTAACATTCTGCACAGGGAGCCAAGTAAAGCTATGTATACAATTTAATTACCTCATGCAGAGGTGATATTATATTGTAATTATTATAATCTCGCCACTAACTAGACTACGGTAAACAAAGTTCATGCTTCCTGAGACAAATTAAGAGGTATTCATTCTGTAACTATGCTTGGCTTATACCTACTGCCTGTAGAAACAACTAACTATGGTACAGTGAAATTGGTGTATTTTTTTTCAATCAAAAAAATCTATGCAATCTTAAAATAAGGATGAAAGCAGATTGAATGCAGTCGAAATGCGATATCTCAGGCGAATGTGTGGTAAGACTATGTATGATAGGTGCACTAATGTTGAAATTAGAGCAGAATCCAAGGCTGAGATAAGCATTATCGAAAAAATTAAGAAAGGTCTTTTACGATGGTTCGGTCATGTAGAGCGAATGGATGATGAAAGAACGGCTAAAAAAATATATGATGCGACGGTTCCTGGATGTAGAAGTCGAGGAAGGCCGTGAAAGACATGGCATGATCAAGTAAAACGAGTGCTTGAAAGTGGGCATGTAAGAAGTCGGAATAATCGACGTGCGTGCATGAGAAGATGTATGAATGTGGAGGAAGCAAGAAAAGTATGCCCGGACAGAGTGGTGTGGCGTTCTATCCTATCTGCCTACCCCTTCGGGGAAATGGCGTGATGGTTAGTTAGTTTATGCTATCTTATGATATTTGCCCATTAATTTATAATTATAATAATATTTGCACATTAATACTGTATTCAATAAAGTCTAAGCGGCTTATACTTGAAAATTGAAATCACTTTTAAAAAAAGGTAAATTAATTATGTATTTGGCAATAGGCCACAGATTATGTTTTTCTGGCTAATAGTCCAACTATTATAATAATAACTGGTATAATAATACCTTGATGGGCTTTGTTTTGCCTGTTGAGTCTATAAATTAAACGTAAAACAGTTTACATAGGACAGACTACCAGAAACATAATGACAAGAATCAAAGAGCACAATAGCGCATTCAAGTTAGGCTACGCAGAAAAATCAACTTTTGCAGAAACATAGAAACACGTCATAATTCCTTATTAGAGCCAACTGTCCTTGGAAAGCCCAAAAATCATCAGGCCCGATTAATAAAAGAAGCCATAGAAATACACAAACATCCAAATAACATAAACAAAGATGATGGGTTACGACTACGAACCTCATGGTATTCGGTGATTCTAAAGCCCGACTGCGACACGGTACAAACTCCTCAAAGTTTTGTACACATTAGATTATACTCATTGATTTATAATACACTTAGATCTGCCTTGCAGAGTAAATTATTTAAAAAAAGTAATGACATGAAGATTCCGCACCTCAATACACTTACACGGATCGACCTATCAGAGCCCTTCGACTGCCGGCAAGCATCCGCCCACACACCGCCAAAGGTATGGGCTATATATAGGGTTACAGGAACAGTATACAATACTAACCCGTTCCTTACGAGGAGCGTTCATGAATTTTACCATGCATCCAAATTTTTTTTTTTTTTTTTCTTGTGGACGGCTGTTGGCTATTATTTAAGAAGAAAACTTCCTTTGAATAATAATTATTTTAGGCTACGTAAACAAATATAAATGAACACTTACATGTGGAAAGTTACACCATATTTTTTGTTATATTTATCCGTACGGTTTTTACACGGTTTCACTACACAGGAAGGTATTTCGGAATGTTTTCTGAACGTCCGACTCGGCCGGCGGTTAAAGAAATACTGAATACGCGTCTGGCGGAGTTGGAGGTTTTGGCGGAGTTGAAGTGTCATTAATTTTTTGGGTTCAGTTCAAATCTAAGTGTATTCATAAATCAATGGCTATACTCTACACATACATCAGCACTGAAGATGGACACTGCAATGTGCTCCGAAACGTCGGCAACTAAAGGCCCACTTATTACTAATTACTTACGAACTTTAATATCTAATACCCTTGTTTTTTTTTCTTATTTTTTACAGCAAAGTTTGTACCAAAAAAGTATAATAAGTAAATATGTTTTGTGAATATTTGGACACAGTGAGTTTCAGTTTAGAATGACTCTTGTAGGTTCAACTGCGTCCATTTCCTCAGTAAAATTGAGTTCAGTTTCACGTTCGTGAACTGTTAGTTTCCTTATTAAAAGTTTCCCAATCCGTGGTGCAGCAGCATGCAGCAGGACAGAAGCGTGATTTCATTACGGGAACAAAATAATGGAGAATTACATACCTAGAAATATATATCCATGTGCACAGGTACCTGCATATTGCACCGTACTGCACCAAGTCTCAAGAGCATACCACACCACCCGTGACTCGCGGCCACTTCCCATACAAACGTATTCCTCGATTTTCTTCTTGGAATTTAATATAAGAGCGATGATTTTTTCACACATTTTAGATATCGACCAGATGCGTGTTTGCATTGTCTTCTTTTTTTGATATTTTATTTGTTAAAGGAGGTAAATACATGATTAAAAAACTTTTGGTTGTCTGTAAAGTCAGTTTACGGACGATAATTTTACGTGGTAACGTCATAAGAAAACATGATGAAAAAAAGCATACTTTTATGAATTGAATTGAATTATTATTACTGAATTATCATTATTTTGTATATTACAAAGCAGGAGTTAATTGGAAATTACAATTTTTTCCATAAATCATCATTTTTTTGCACTCGTTAATTTCTCTTTCACTTTGTAGCTTGTGTTCTGCTGCTGTCTCCCTTCTACTCGGAGGCATCGGCCGATGAAGTGGAAGTGAGATAGATACGTCACAAACCGAACGCTTAGGCCGATCGTACCCCTCTATCGCTTGTTCCGCGCTCTCGCTGGCACACTCGGCTCAGGCGGAACGTGACAATGAGTCATGCTTTTTCGTGTGTGCAGCCGGCGTTCATCGATTTATTAGACGTTATCACGTCAAAAATAAGACAATACAAACACGCATCTGGTCGATATCTAAAATGTGTGAAAAAAATCATTGCTCTTATGTTAAATTCCAGGCAGATTCGAGGAATACGTTTTCGTATGGAAAAGCGGCCGCATGTCACGTGATGCTCTTAATTTGTCAAAAATGATCTGAGAACACCGTGTTACAGCTCACACCGACCGTTTCTATCCATTTCAATGAAACGGTACCAAAAGTTAACTTTTTTGAGTTCTTGCATTTTAGTATCATGGTGCGATAATATCAATATATCTTGAGAAGAGTTAGTAATTTAACGTGCCATAAATACTGTATATTAATAATTAATCATTGTATGATGTTCATGTAAAGAAGTTTTGTTTAGTCTGAGAGTTAGAATATGCCCTGACAAGGCGAAACAGATGTCACCAAATAAATAAAAAAATATGACCAATTTCTAGTTTGATTTCAATAAAAGAATAAGTAGTTCTTTAAAATAAATCCCAGCACAAATGATAGGTTTTACCTGTTTTGATATTGTTGTAATGCATTAAGTGGCCACTTAACCCAGTCAATGACTGTCCTTGTAAACACTTAGATTTCAATATTCCCTTCCAAACTTCTCGCCTCTATTGAGATATCAATTAGTAATTTAACGCCAGTCCATCATTGATAAAATCCCGTTGTCTGCAGAAATTTAGATGCACTCAAAACTTTAAAAAACAATGATTTATTAAAATGTAAATAAATGAGATCATAGAGCTCTAAACTAATTAAAATGCTTTATTCCAAGAATCAAAACGCTGGCTCATACATTCGCTGGTTCGGCCGATGATTGGTACTTAGTCATTCATGGAACAAGTTGCCCCAGTAAATCCTTGATTCCTATTCCTATATTCCTTCTATATCGTCCTCCATCTCAAAATACCAAATTATCTATGGCACTTCGCGGGTAGTTGTAAAATTACAACAATAACGCAGCCGCTACATAAACTCACGCCAATTTTCAACTCGCTTATCTAAACGCATCTTATAAACGCATTCGCAACTTTGAACTCTGTAAAACCTTCATTCATTGTGTAATTGTATCTGTATTGAAATCTTGTGATCAGTTTTGTGTTTTGTGACGTTATTTTGAAGTGAAGTGCAGGACAGAAGGTCTCCTCCCATTTCCAGTCTCCATATTTTCAAGGTAGGGGCAATTTTCTATTGAATTTACTAGTGTAGGTCTCCTGGTATCTCCTGGGAGCTGAATCTTTCGTTCGGCCTTTTTTCTCCGCCTTATTCAATACTTAAATTCTATCACGCATACGGCTTTCTCGTTCTCAAGAATAATCGACATAAATTGCGCTTCAGCTGCACCAACTGTTTTAATGTAGATACATTCTAGATAGAAAGTCTTTTCAGCCATAATACCATTGTTGCATAATATAGAAGTAAAGTACCTCCGTAAATTCTCCTCTAGTTACAAAAAGTTTACAGTTTTACAGTATCCACGCTTCTGATATCATCAACAGTATATTTTACTACAGTTTCAAAAACTTATTTATTTCTAGTTAAAGCGCTGAAAACTATTATAGCAAGCAGAGAGAATACGAAGTTATGTTTTTCAAAGGCTGTAAAATATTTTAAATTGCGTTACACTTATTTTTCAATATTATTTTGCATTTAATGAGCAAAATTTTTCAAAATTCAATAACAGGTTACTGAAATATTTTTTTTCTTGAATTTCTCTTTTTCTATTTACCGCATACCGAATTTCGAAAAAAAAAATATGCTTGGTGATCACAGCTGAAGCGTAAGTCACTTGGTGCACCAAAACAGTGCCCTATGCACCATTGAGTTTGAATAAGGGAGAGAAGTAGAAGTAGTAATGGATAATTATTGTACTTCAACGTTATTCAACGTGTAACGCGTGAAATATTTTATTTAGAATATCTCATTTTTAATCAATTATATTTTAGTACCTGAGAGCCACTAAGCGTCATAATTAAAATCACTACTTTTAAGACTGATTTCAGTATTTTTTAGCAGCAGTTTTGTGTATTTTTCCAACTTATTTTATTTTATTACAGTTTGAAAGTGATTTTGAAGATGAAACTGTTTGGGTCTTAAGCGCATATGTTTTTATATTGACCTCTTTGGTAACTGAACCCGTGACCTCATTCACGGTAGCAAAACGCGCCATCTACCACACTACTCAAAAACACAAAAAAGACGTGTGATGGCAATTATTATACCTTTATTTTATTTTTATTTTATTTTTATTTGGAAACCCAACAGAGAAACAGTAGGTAATACATGTACAAAATCTTAATGTTTAAAAAAAGCTCCACATAACATACAAGAAGGAGAGGGAAAGGAATGGGAAAAGGGAATGGAATTTTGTATATAAAAGAGAAGTTAAGTCGCTGGATGTGTCTTTAATGTAGCTTTTAGTGAAGATAGTTTAATGTTTGTGTAGTCAATATGGCTAAAGTCTTTGTTGTATGCCAAACAAGAACGTTGGATAAAAGAATTTTTGTTATAGGCTCTTTTGTTGGTGGGGACACGAAACAAAGAGTAGTAGTGTCTTGTCAGCCTGGCTGGAACATTTATAGATATTAGACTTAGGAGCTCCGAGCAGTCGACTAAACTAACAAAGATTTTATAAAGAAATATTTGATCCGCGCAGTTTCTGCGGTGTTGTAAGGTGGCGATACCATGAGCGGTGGAAGTTGCAAGATATGACTCAAATGGCGAGCCGGATTTGAATTGAAGAAAACGAAGAAACTTTTTCTGAATACGCTCCAGTCTCGTAATGTATGTGGTATATTGAGGGTTCCACACCTGAGAAGCATACTCCAAATTACTTCTGACAAAAGTATAATACAGGGAAATCAGAACCTTTGGGTTTTCGAAATTTTTGCTCATTCTAAATATAAAACCTAGCATACTCAGTGCTTTGGAGGTGATTTTGTTAATATGAGATTCGAAAGTGAGTTTAGAGTCTAAGGTTATACCAAGGTCTTTGATTTCATGCTTTCTCAAAAGAACGGAATCGGTTAACTCATAGTCGAAATTGATAATGTTTCGTTTCCTGGTGAAAGTGACGCAAACACATTTTTTTATATTTAAAAATAGCTTATTTTCAATGTCATTAATATATATAAGGAATAATAGGGGACCTAGTAAACTTCCTTGGGGAACGCCAGAGGATATTTGTGTCCAATCAGATTTATACCCCCCTATCACTACTGATTGGCATCGATTAGAAATATAAGATATAATCCACCGCAGAAGATCTCCGTGGATGCCTATTTTTAATAGTTTGCTCAATAAGACTAAATGGTCAACTTTGTCAAAGGCCTTGCTATAATCAGTATATATGACGTCAGTTTGAGATCCTCCTTCCATTGTGTTTAGTATGTCATGTGTAAATAAGGTTAGGTTTGTTACAGTTGAGCGTCCAGCGAAGAAACCATGCTGTTGATGACAAATATAAGGTTTAACTGCGCTGAAAAGTTGGTCATAGATAATTCTTTCAAGGATTTTGCCGAAAACCGATAGCAGCGATATAGGCTATATATATATATAACTTCAGGTATATATATATATACTGAAGTTCTATTAGGGTTGTTCGCATCTCTGTCAACTTACGGACGAAATTACTATCACACGACTTCCCACTTTCCATACAAGATTAGTCACGTCAGTTTCTCTCTCCTTGATGGAGTCCAGATTACTCTACCATTGTTTTCCCACAACTTCCCAAAACGAACGTCATTATATTTTGTATTCACAACACTTATGTTCGCATCCCTGTCAACTTACGGACGAAATTACTATCACACGATTTCCCACTTTCCATACAAGATTAGTTATTAGTCACGCCAGCTTCTCTCTCCTTGATGGAGTCCAGATTACTCTATTGTTTCCCACAACTTCCCAAAACGAATGTCATTATATTTTGTATTCACAACACTTATGTTCGCATCCCTGTCAACTTACGGACGAAATTACTATCACACGATTTCCCACTTTCCATACAAGATTAGTTATTAGTCACGCCAGCTTCTCTTTCCTTGATGGAGTCCAGATTACTCTACCATTGTTTCCCCACAACTTCCAAAACGAACGTCATTATATTTTGTATTCACAACACTAATGTTCACATCCCTGTCAACTTGCGGACAAAAATTACTATCACACGATTTCCCACTTTCCATACAAGATTAGTGACGTCAGCTTCTCTCTCCTTGATGGAGTCCAGATTACTCTACCATTGTTTCCCACAACTTCCCAAAACGAACGTCATTATATTTTGTATTCACAACACTAATGTTCGCATCCCTGTCAACTTGCGGACAAAATTACTATCACACGATTTCCCACTTTCCATACAAGATTAGTGACGTCAGCTTCTCTCTCCTTGATGGAGTCCAGATTACTCTACCATTGTTTCCCACAACTTCCCAAAACGAACGTCATTATATTTTGTATTCACAACACTTATGTTCGCATCCCTGTCAACTTACGGACGAAATTACTATCACACGATTCCCCTTTCCATACAAGATTAGTTATTAGTCACGCCAGCTTCTCTTTCCTTGATGGAGTCCAGATTACTCTACCATTGTTTCCCACAACTTCCCAAAACGAACGTCATTATATTTTGTATTCACAACACTAATGTTCGCATCCCTGTCAACTTACGGACAAAAAATTACTATCACACGATTTCCCACTTTCCATACAAGATTAGTGACGTCAGCTTCTCTCTCCTTGATGGAGTCCAGATTACTCTACCATTGTTTCCCACAACTTCCCAAAACGAATGTTATTATATTTTGTATTCACAACACTAATGAAGATGAATAACTTTATACATTTCTAGAACGAAACCAAAATGGTTTAAGCCGTTATAAAGCTCGTTTGCGGAATAATTAAAATTGATTGTCGTAAATATTCCGCGTACCCAAAGCTCGTCTTAGCGATATAACCACGGAAGACGGAACTTACACGATCTGTTACGTAAACTTACGAGCATACTCTTACGTCACAATGGTAAAGTTTTGAATTTCCCGTATTTTAAGGTTCTCCTTTTTAATGGGTTTCTTTTTGCATATGCGTAAATTGTCAAATCTTTCTACTCTTTTTTCACGTACGCTCAAACATAGAACACGTGGACATCACTAAACAACATTACTCTAAGATATTCTGTAACCGATAAATTAATGCTTACACGTTTTTCTTAGCCGGTTTCAATTCATTAATCTTCACGAAATACACCGACGATTTACAAAGAAAGAAGCAGAAATTTACGAAACCAATTGGATTTTATTATCAGAAGTTTTTAAAAAAAAAAAAAATTATCCAGACTTAAAGGCTTGAAGAAGTACAACTACTACTACGACTTTTCCTTATCTACCTATTGTTTATCTAGTTATCATATAATAATTAAATTATCTAATATACAATTGGTGTACTAAGACAGTGTCCCTTGCATCTTTAGGTGATATGCCTAGCGACTGAGAACTGTAAAGAAATTCAAAAGCATGACTCCGAGGCAGGACTTATAATCAATAAATGAACACTTTAATCAAGTTACAAAAATTCCATTTGTAACTCTGTGATAGAATTTATCCCAGTGGAACACCCTCTTTAGCCTGCCTCCTGAATCTTGAGGGTGAAAGGCGTTCTACCAGGGGAACCCCCATATACCTTATATTCAATGCGTTCACTCCCCTAAGACTCAAACGGAAATTTGTATGAGATTAATTTATTGAATTAGTAACGAAAATTGGTTAAGGGAATTAATATGTGTTATGATTTAATTGGTTAATTATAGTGGTGGTTAATCAATAACCAATATTTAAATTGGATTAAATGTCTGGTTTTTGTATGCACATATTCAACGCTTTAATTTTATGCGAGAATTTAATTGTGGTGAGATGTAATTAGTGTGTATTTGGTTAATATAATAACCAATATTTAAATTGGATTAAATGTCTGCAATTTTTGTAGAAAATGCAGGTGCCCTAATTTTAATCAACGGTTTTTAATTATTATTGAAAGGTCTTAAAATTGGAAATTTCGAAAGAACGGCAATAAATAGGTAGGCCAGGAAAGGGTGTATCAAGTTTTTTTATTAGTGGTCATGTGAAAAGTCAAGACAATCAACGTGCGTGCATGAGAGATATATATTAATGTGGGAGAAGCAAGAGAAATGTGCCAGGATAGAGTGGTGTGGCGTTCTATCCTCTCTGCCTACCCCTTCGAGGAAATGGCGTGAAAGTTAGTTAGTTAGTTAGTTAGTGGTAATAATATATAATACAGCATTTACAAGCTATTCTCATAATTTATTATGTGAGTAAAACAATTTCTTTTTTATTTGGCGTCCTGGTCGTCCACTGTTGACAATTCGTCGGCAGTTTGCGTCAAAACTGCAGTATGCGGACTTGACTGGGAAGATGCACAGAGCTGGCGGCCGATCGTTTGGCCTCGAGGCAGTTTGTGGAATCCATATGCTCTTACATACACACTTAATAATTTGGTTCCTCTCAACTTTAAAAGAGACGAGTATTTTTTGATATTTCGTGTTTAATTATTTATCCAACAAATAATCTTATTCGATGTCCATTTTTAAACTATAATAAATCTGTCGACAAAAGCGACCCTAAAATATTTTTTAAATTCAGATTGTGTTTATCAAAATTACTACACCATCAAATTTAATTTCCATAACAAACGTCAAACATCCGTTTCAGAAAGTGTTAGGTCTCACTACAAAGTACAAAGACACGCTGCTTTGTGGAAAATATCTCCTTTCTTCTTCTGCCCCCCCCACTAATTGTGGAAAATTTATGAATTTAAATTCGCAGTATTAATAACGGAAATGCTCTGAGAGGGTCGAAGGCTTCTGTGGAGTGGGTGAAGGCTGTTCGTAGGAGAAAGGGTCAGTATAACGAAGAGAAATGTGTAAAATGGAGATAATTATTATCCAACCCTCCCACTCCTAAAAATATTTGATTATAATTCATGTTTTAACGGATGTCAATAAACTTTTTCTGGAAATATTTTTAGGGGTTCATTAAAATATTTCTCAATTTTATTTTACGTAAATACATATTATTTTACGTTGACAAAATAATTTAAAAATCAACTGCTTTTTTCTTATTTTGAATATAAAATTTAAGCTAATTAAAATTGTTTTAGTTTAAATTATAAAATACAATCTTTAGTTACATTTTAAATTTGAAGATGTCTTAAGAATTTTTTATTATCAAAGTATGTAACAAGATGAAACATTATTAAATCTCCGCGCGCCGCTGAACTCGAATACTTTTCTTCTCACACAGATGTTTGCTCACTTGCACACTGCATACGCAGTCGGCAGCCGAAGGGCGCTCGGAAACGCATCCCATCGGAATCCCAGTGGAGGTGGTGCGGCCAGAAGTGTATGTAAGGCGCTGCGCTCCATACTAAAGTGTCATTCATCGATCGCCTTGTAGATCTAAAAGTAGAACCCAGTTGAGACCGCTTGTGCAGAGACTTCTGGTTGTAGACCTTAAAACTAAAAGCGATTAGTTAGAGAGCCAACGTCATTCCTCTTGACCAGTATATTCATGGGTTTAGTATGCTAGAGACCGCTTGTATATAGAAAGCTTTTCCTACTGGCACGTCAGAGTGACTGCGGTGTGATCACATATCGCTGGACATTATTATTGATTTATATCTGAACCCTACCTTAAAACTACAGTAAAGTCGCGATGTGTTTAAAGTCTAACCCTGAGAACTTTCCGAAAGGTGCATAGGCGCCTACAGAGAAAATAAATCGTACAATAAAATGATCAAGGCTGTTTTCCATCATAAAAATTAAGCCTGCACCTTAGATATGTAAATTATTACAATAATACTGTGAATACCTACTTTATTATAGAAAACTATCACATGACTGGTTTGAGTAAAAAAAAGCGCTGGGGTTTTATAGTTTAATTTTATATTAAAACAACTGGGGCTTCCGTGTGATTTCATTTCTAATTAAATGAGAAGATTAGTATCATTAATTATTTATAATCGGTATTGGATCAAAACCTTGAAGGGTTAATATGCAGCCTCCCGTACTAAACCCCCGCTTGTTAAGATGTTATCAAGGGTTGCGTAATTTGGGTGTGTGGAACTAATTTGAATGATTTGTTTGAAATGTTTAAATTGGCAGATAAACAAAAACCTTTTCAGAACGAGTGAACTAAACATATTTTTTAAGTATTTAATATTCAAAGCATTTACCTTGCGGTAGAACATTACAACATGAATATTTTTAAAAAATGTTAATAGTTTTCCACCTCATGGTTTACTGGTAGCGCGTTTTGCTACCGTGTATAAAATCGCGGGTTCTATTCCCGAGGGGGTCAATAGGAATATTGATGTGAATGTGATATGTGCCGCATGAAAACATATTACTGAACCTAAACTATCCATTGTATTTTCATCTTTCATAAGTTAGGAATAATAATTATAATTTTGAATTTTATAGATCAATTAATTCAACTTAGAAACTACGTACTTTATTCAGCATTATTAAGAACACCGTAATAAAATTATTTAATTAGGATAATATATTTTAGTGCTTTTGTCCGTAACCCCATTGAAAGCATGTTTTCGTAATAAAAATAGCACTTTTATAAGAATGTTGGAAACTCATTTATTTTCAGAAAACAATGTCAATTTTCCAACAGAGATTGATTGAATCTCGTCCCTCTGAAGCGGTGAGTAATGGTCCGAATTTCTACGAAACTTTATTTTCTGTAAGTACGGAGGTCTCATTTTATCCGAGACTCAAATGTGATGCAGAGTAATAAAAATAAATGTTCAGTAAAATATCCTAAGTAATGTGAAAATTCATCTCTATTTTCTTTTTATTGATTTCAAACGTAATATTTTACACACGTTTTTATCAAAATACCAAAAATTTCGAGAAATGACACCAACAAATATCAAAATTCCATACATTAATAAATGTAGATACCTCTATTATCAAGATACGTTTTTAAATATTAGAATTATACTGTTAAAAAATATAACTGTTTGTTGAAAAAATGACAAAGCAGATATCTTTAAAAAAAAACTTTTGGTTGTCTGTAAAGTCGGTTTACGGACGTTAATTTTACGTGATAAAGTCATAAGAAAACATTGATGAAAAATAGCATACTCTTATGAATTGAATTGAATTATTATTACTGAATTATCATTATTTTGTATAATACAAAGCAGGAGTTAATTGAAAATTACAATTTTTTTCATAAATTATCATTTTTTTGAACTCGTTAATTTCACTTTCACTTTGTAACTTGTGTGCTGCTGCTGTCTCTCTTCTACTCGGACGCATCGGCCGATGGAGTGAAAGAGAGATAGATGCGTCACAAACCGAACGCTTAGGCCGATCGTGCCTCTCTATCGCTTGTTCCGCGCTCTCGCTTGCACACTCGGCTCAGGCGGAACGTGACAATGAGTCATGCTTTTTCGTGTGTGCAGCCGGCGTTCATCGATTTATTAGACGTTATCACGTCAAAAAGCTTTAAAACCTAAAGACCTAGATTCGTGAGAAATAGATGTCTAGTGATGACGTAGATGTCTAGTGGGTGTATTTTTCAAGTATGGAACTTCACTGAAATTCTTTTTCGAAGTTTAAGACAAAAACGAAATTCAAAATACGTAATTACAGCTCATCCTTGTTTTCTTATAGATAAAAAAACATTAAGCAAGTAGATTCGGAGACTCCGGATTGGAATCTCTAGGTTCGAATCCCACTCCAGCACAACTTGTTTCCTGCTTTCTGGCACAGTTATTTTAGACTATTTGAAAGCAGCCTAAAAATTGAAATATTAAAAAAAAAAAAAAATTGGGTAACTTGTCTGGTGTGAGGTATTGTAACCATAATATATATATATTTTTTATTTTTGTAGCCTACAGAGAGAAAAAACAACCAAAGGGTATTTACGAGTATGTGTACCAAAGCTGATTTTAAAAATCCATGTTCCGGCATAGTCAATATTATTCCCTGTTCGTGATATGAAGTGATTTGTTCAAACGATCATTATCAATAGAAACTAAAGTAATTTTCCTTTCAAGTGTCATTGTTGATGGCGGACATTCGTTTTGAAAAAGTGTCAAACAAACACTTTATGTTTGAGTTACACAAATCGTTACTCCACTGAAATAGCTGAATTATGACATTTCGACAATGATTAACAGACTATTAAAAACGAGCAATATAAACAATTATTTTCTGTTAAAGAAAATATTATACTATTCCTTTTATTTTTAAAAAATCTATTGAAGTTTACGTTGTAGCCATATCCTATTTTATAATAGGGAGAGAAGAGAGAGAAGAGAGAGAGAGAGAGAGAAGAGAGAGAAGAGAGAGAAGAGAGAGAAGAGAGAGAAGAGAGAGAGAAGAATCACGTTGTCAGGATCAGTTTTTCACAAATTTGTGTTTCACAAGATCTGCCCAAAGTATTTGAGAAATCGCGGTAATAAAAACACGCATTCAAATATTTCATTATCACTTTTAACTTATCTTTTATTAAAAAACCAATCATTGAAGACAGGAGTGGATGAAAGCGTTATATAGCTCAAGTGAAATGTTTAGATATCTAGGCTCAAAGTTTTGAAATCGGTACAATTTTTTAAAAATACTGCTGTGTGCTTTTTGATTTATGTTTCTGCTACTCTTTATATTTATGCCGTGTTTAGCTTCAAAAATAGTAAAACAGTACTTTCGTAAACCATTCAGCTATATTAAAAAGTGGGTTTTTAAAAATTCACCACACAACACCTTCAATCACTCGTGTTTCAATTATTTTTAGCTATAGGTCATAGGCTAATAGTTTATATTAATCTCCCGCAATTGTTTTGTACCTGTATGATTTTTATCTAGTAGTTATCTACTGTATATTTTGTGAAAACTTTTGCACCTTATTACAAAACTATACTAAAGTTTTCTTCACCAAAAAAAATCTCGTAACACACCTATATAAATATATTTAAAAACCAATTAATATACATTAATACATTTTACTGCCGAGCTAGGCCCTAGACCGTTTTAAGGCAGTAGATACTTAAATTCGACATATATTTTTTTTTTCAAATATAAAATACAAAATAGAATAGAATTCAATTTTTTATCAGTGTAATTTTTTTTTTAAAAACAAGAAAAATTCAATAAAAAAATTATAATAATAAAAAAAATTATTATAATAAAAATTATAATTTTAAATTTTTTTAAATAATAAATTGGAAAAATCAAATTTAAATATCAATATCATAATATTATGTATAATTAAGCATTTCTTTTAGTTTCTTATACAATCTATGAGTCACAGTAAAAAAAGTTACTTTTAAGAATTCCGTTACTTTTTTCCACATAATTTATTATGTACCCATAGTAAATAAGTTCAAATTAGTACAATTTTTTATTTACTAGAAAGCAATTATTTTAATGAAAAAAAAGTGGAGAATCGTCATCATTATCATACTATGTCCGCTTATCACGTGGAGCATATGGATTCCATAGAATGCCTCCAAGCCAAGCGATTGGCCGCCAGTAAAAATGTGAAAAATACTGATTTAAAAAGTAAACATTTCATTGCTTAGAGAAGAGAAAAAATATTTTTATTGAATTAATTCCCCAAATGCACCGAATTTCAAAGAGAAGACGTGATCTCTCGTCCCATTTATAGGTCTTCTCAGACTACTTTCTTCCTAAGAGATCCCCAAAGAGAATTATGGGGTACATAATTGAAATTTCATTTGAAGATTCGAATAAGCAATAAAACGATCGACTGGTGACTCTAGTCCCCAGTGCTATAAACGGTTGGTTTAAGGTTACTTTTCCGGGCTGTTTCAAATATTTTAGCAAATTTAAACCCTGGTGCTGAAGTGTCAAAGGACGGTCTCAATATAAATACTGTCTCTGTTGATTTAAATTAGGGTTTCCGTTTTATTTTTTGGGTTACCTTATTTTTACACATTTAAAATATTGTTTTTAATCTTGTATTTATTTATTCCTTTATCGCTACATTCGTTTCTATTTATTTATATCATCAGAACAATAATAAAGTTTTTTTCTTAATGAAATCATCACTAGACCCCCTCCAGGAGACTCAGTCACCGGCCAACATTTTCGCCTCCTCCCACGTCGTTCCCGCATTCATCATCGCCGCCTGCTATGTATTTGTTTAGTACGTAATAATAAATTCAACAAAGTTACACATAAAAAGACATGTACTTCGGCAGTTTGCGTCAGAGCTGCGGGACGTTGAAATGACTTGGGAGGATGCACGGGAACTGGGGACCGATTGCTTGGCTTGGAGGCAGATTGTGGACCCATGTGCTCCACATAGAGAGCTCCTAATCTGTATAAAATTATATCCTTAATTTACATGGATAATCTTTTTTTGATGTTTTTAAAAATATAATACATAATTCAATTTTTTCTGTTGTTATAAATTTATTTGTTAATTGTTAAAACTACTCAAACGGATCAAACGATAAAAAGTTTTATGTAAAATAAGATTAAAGTGCTGTGAGGGTTGGTTATAATACATTTGCATTCTGTGGCTAAGATAAAAAAAGTCGACAACTCGCTTATTTCCAATCAACGCGATGGATTCTAACTTTCTGGGTATTTTTATCCTCGCTAGGAATACCAAATTAAATTTTAATTTAAAACAGGAAAGAGTCGTGCATGTTTTCCATTCCAATGCTCAGACTTTTCTTGGAAAGTGCAAACTTGAATAATTAAAAGTGCATTTTTGCTGCAAACTCACAAGCACATGTTTTCATGTTTGCTCGGAGAGTAAACCTACTGAAACCAAATACATATAAATCATATCGGTGGCAATATTAAAAAAAAATATTGGTTCATTTCTTTTTTTTTTTAAAGTAGACTTCTACCTATAGAAACCTAATAATATACCTATTTGTATTACGAGTAATTCGATTAGTTGTACAAAATTCAGTTACCTAAGTAACATTAGGTGCGGATAAGGGAAAGTAGTTCAAAGTAGTATTTAAAAAATCATTTATGAAAAAAAAACTTGCAAATTATGTGCCCAGAATTTCAAACATAAATCACATTTGCTTCTGTTTTTTTTGTTGTTTTTATTAAATAGGAAAGTATATTTTTATATTATTACGTAGACTCGACCACATCCAATATTTTTTTATGATCTGACATAAAAAGCACTCGTTTGCGAATATTTTTGCGTCCAAAAATAAAAATTCTGTATTGAAAATGATTGCTAGTTTAATTAAGAGTTCGTTTATTTTATTCGGATGGTAAATTTAGGCACAGGCAATAAAATGTTGTAATGTATATTTTTGTGGCGTATGACGTGATTGGTGTTTCATAAGTAAAAGCGGCAGTTACTAAATTAGCACACAATCTGGTCAGCACTAATATCATGTATTAATAGAAAAAGTAGCCGGAATAATATTATTTCACTCCCCTTACACCGAAACACGCAACAAATGAAATATTGCGTGTTCTATAACATCTTAAAACATGTGTCTGCTTGTATTTTATTATATTCGATATCACGCTAGAGGGCAAAAACAACCCAAGCAGAATAGAAAATAAACTACCCTGAGTATCGTTCATAAAATAAGTTCAATTTCTGAACTTTACGCTAATGCACGTGCAGGTTTTTTCTCTTTAAATATCAATTACTTTTACTGTAGGGGATGATTAATTCTGTAATCAATTCTAAAACACCTGCCAGTTACAATTCACGTAATTATTATCCCATTATATTTTAATAAACAATTCGTTATTATAATACTAACTAACTAACTAACTAACCATCACGCCATTTCCCCGTAATACGATTTATTATTTAGCGTTTTGGCTGGCTAAGGGGCATTTAATAATATTCCTTAACCTACAATTGACATCACAACAGACACGAGAAGTTTGGAAGGGAGAGTATGGATCTCTAGGAGTTTACAGAGCTCATGACCTGTCATTGGCCGGGTTAAGTGACCACTTGATGTATTACATCAGTCCCTCCTTCGCCTTGTATTTGATATCCATATCTGGCAATTATCAGAACTTGCAGTGAAAACTCTCGGTCATTTTAATAAATATTGCATACTTACACCACAAGGGATTCAACCTGGGATCCTTACATAAATTATTGTAGTGATTTTCTTACCTCACATGTTTTTAAGGTATTGAAATAAATCATTGCAATTCAACATCATTATCATCATTCCATATCCGCCCCCTATGTGGTGCATATGGATTCTACTTACTACCTCCAAGTTAAGCAATTGGCCGCCAGTTTCCGTGCATCCTTAGTCAAGTCCACTTCCCGCAGCTCTGACGCAAACTTCCGACGGATTGTTAACAGTGGACGTCCAGGAACCTGATGCCTTGTAAATACTTAGTATATGGCCTAGCCAGCCTAAACGCCTTCGCTGGATGACGGTGGATACCAAGAGCTGCTGCAGCCGTTGCCTCACATCTGTGTTAATTAAAAAGTCAAACCACCAATTGCGATAATTAAATATTTTTCATTGATAATATTCTTTTTCTTTCAAAATTCAGAGTTTAAAAAGATGCTAGGACTTTGAGGTTTTTCCTCACTAGGACTATAGTAAACTTTGTGTCATTCATTCATTATACCATATCCGCTCCCTATGTGGAGCATATGGAATCCACAAACTGCCTCCAGGCCAAGCGATCGGCCGCCAGCTCCCGCGCATCCTCCAAGTCAAGTCCCCTACCCGCAGCTCTGACGCAAACTGCCGACGCATTGTTAACAGTGGACGACCGGGACGCCGAGAACCTGATGCCTTGTAAAATAGGCAAGCATGGTTAAGGCTCTCGGGAGGCATACGTAGTATATGGCCTAGCCAGCCGAAACGCCTTCGCCGGATGACAGTAGATACCAAGGGTTGCTGCGTCCGTTGCCTCACCTCTGTGTTCCTTACAAAGTCAAACCACCGCACACCTAAAATTCTTCTAAGACACCTATTCTCAAAACTTAGTATTCTGCTGTCTTGGCCCTAGTTAGGTGCCACGATTCGCAGCCATAGAGAAGAACAGGTGTGATGCAGTAGTTATAAAGGCGGCATTTTGTTTTAACCGAGTAAATATCCGATCTCCAGACAGCTTTCATACTGTTGAATGCGGCGCCCGCTACTCCAAGCCGCACTCCCAGTTCTTTCTGAACTCTGCCGTTTTCTGTCATGTACGCTCCCAAGTATTTGAAGCTCTCGACCCTTTCGATGACTTGTCCCGACAAAGCCGGGGGGATCTGGGCATCTTGACACGAGCTGTTACACATTTTTTAAATTTCATTGGGTATCAACTTCAAACCTTCTAAAAAGAAGGATATAGTCTAGCCATTATTATAGTGGATATTTTTTAAAGCGCTGTTTTACCCAAAAAAAACACCTCAAGACAGTCGTACGGAGCTAAATCATAACTTGTCCTGTAAATACTAAGTGCACTCCACTTCTCCCGATCCTGCGCTGTACCCATCCACCGTCTTCCAGCAAACTTCTTGATATCGTCAACCATTCTCATCGGTGGAGTCCTTGGGTTTCTTGGTCTCCACAGAACAAGTTTCGTCCGGGTTTTGGTCTAGTGGTAGAGTCGAGGACTCCGGATTGGAATACCCAGGTTACTTGCACAATTATTTGAAAGCAAAGAAATAAATCGTAAACTTAATTTTAAAGTTTATTAAAAAAAAAAAATAATATCAGTTTTTTTGACGGTTATTAAAACCAAAGAAAAATAATATGTTGATCATTGATAAATATCAAACAGGTATGTTTAGAGAAACACATCAAGAGATTATAATAGGGTCCAAATTAAATTAATTTTAAAGGGACAATCTTGTTCACATCTGTACGTACAATAGGTTTTCACTCGTTAATAAATTGTTGAAATAGATATCAAATAAGGATATTCCGACTAAAATACCTCATCAAGTAGATCACCACTGACCCCATGAAAAGGGTACCTTTTCAACAAAACAAAATAAGGAACCTAAAGTTCAGTATAAAGGACGAAATATATATGACAACACAGAGGAAGAAAATTGTCAAAATAAAAAAGGGATCCCAATTAATTTTCTTTACATTAAAAATGACCTAATCGATATACATGTTTGTTTTTATTTATTATTATTTATTAGTAATTAGTACATTTTTAAAATAAGTTCGTATTTTTTTAATTTTATTTATTTATCAGATGTTGTTTATTTATCTTTTGCGATATGGTGAACTTCTTTCTTCTTATTTGTATATTATGAAGGTGTCCCTAGAAAAGGGGTCTTAATGTTTTTTTTTTTAAATAAGTCTAAAATTTCAGTCAAAAGAGGTGAGAAGGAATAAATTAATTCAGCTATCAATGATTTACAAACACTTTTATCTGAAATTGATGGGATAAATCTGCTCTGGTATTTAAAAAAAAATTAAAACGTAATTCAATTTTTTCATATTTTTTTCATAAATTATATAAATTTTCTGAGGAAACCTCAATACTTCACATCCAATCTAATAAACAATCTTCAAATGTAAACAACTGCCTTACTTCCGATTTTGTTGATTTGACTACCCTAGTCAGGGGTAGTTATCCTTGTATTATGATTACAAGGAATATGTGTATATAGGGGCAAGGCAGGGGTGGCAAACGGCTGTAACATGCACACACCACAACCCGTGAAATGGGCCGAAAGAACGTTACAAGTGTTTTACGACCCAAGGATCGGGGTTTTGTGCCTGTTTAGTGCTTTTTAGGGCATGTCTACAGTGATCGTACTATGTACAGCAGCGATTTTTAAACTAGCGGAAAGGAAAGTAAAAAGTTTTATTTATCGCCGGTTTTAATGGAAATTTCATTTTAAGGCTTTTAACCAAATGAAATTTCTCGGAATACATATTTGTTCGAAATGGTCACAAATATATCGTGGGTATACTGGCAAAAAACGCTAACTCGAAAATATGCTGTTTGGATTTAATGATGCAGTATTGTTAATTTTTCAAAGCTCTACAATCGGCAGAAACACAAATTTTGGATAACTTATAAAGCGCTTTTTTTATGAAGTACCTAACCTAAAATCATATTTCTTTCTTCTCTAAAAATAAAAGGAAATACTGCTATTAACAATAAAAGTTTTCTAAGTATGAAAATTAATTACATGTTTGAAAAATGAGAAATAATTAAAGTTTCAACTCATAATGCAATACAATAATTTTTTTTTTTTTAAAATGGAAAAAAAAAACTTAAATGCTTGATTTCTCAAAACAGGTATATTAGAGTTAACGTTTTTTGCCAGTATTTTTTATTCGTAAAAAAATAAATAGAATATCTACTACTCGCTCAACTGTTTCACTTAACTTATATAAGACTTCCTTAAAAATAATTTATATACTAACCCATAGAACATAAATATTCACAAAGTCATCAATAATATAATTTCTAATTTGAATAATTTGTTAACAATCTGCTCCTCAATGTGCAGCGGTCATCCATTGAATTTTATTGAACGAGGACTCGAGCTCAATTCCTATGAGAGTATCAATAAATAAAAGGTTTTTTTCATGATGAATACCTGAGATTTATATTAATTCGGTAAACTGATTACCTTACTCTTACATCATTTATAAAATAGTAAAAAAATACTGCACTTCATATACTAATGCACTGTTTTCTATACTATTGGGTAAGGAAATTGAAAATAAAGGAATAAAATAAATAATACCTATCTTAGAAAAATTAATAAAATTATTTATTATTTTTTGTTTTGGTGACTTTGTTTTGACAAAAATAAAATAATACGTTACAAGTTTTTAAATAAAGCAATGGTATTTGCTTAAGAAAACAATCAAAATTAAACATTTACTTACTCGTAATACAAGATCGTAGTTTGAGAGACACAGCCTTCTAATGGTCTGGATAGCTTATCGCTCAAGACGGAGGCTGTATCCGAAAGCTTTGGTAAAAGCTTTACGTGGCCTCTACGATAAGAACCTTACAATTGGACGTGAGAGCTGTGTTGAATGCTGGGAAAGAATTTAAACGTTAAGAAGAAAGCCAGTATTTTAGGGTAGAAGGGAATGGAGATATCGGATTGTAGCGTTATCAGTTATTTAGTGGTTTAGTAGCCGTAATTGAAACATCTAACGAACTTATTCGGCTTCATTCACGAGCGAATTTACTGAAGGGATTTTGATTTTTTTTTACGTTTTTTTTCAATTAAGAAGAAACAAGTTTCTTCTTAAGCGCATTTTATACGGCACAGTAAGCTGTATAGTTTCTTGTCCAGATTGCAAACTATCCCGTTTAAAGCGAAAACTGGATGGAAAACTGTACGCAAGTGTCAAATTCTCACTGCGCTCTAGTTTCATACATTTTTTCACACAGTTTCTGCGCGCACATACCCCGGCAATTGCGATAGTATGATACGTATAATATTCAATATTATATGTTATATTACAAATAAACATTGATAAACTTTTATAATGGCGAATATGAAATATAATGTTAAATAATAATGTGAACAGAAATCCAACATCAAATCTCAAAATATCTAATATGGACTATTTGTTAGATAAGTAGTGATATCAAATAGTAAAATCGGTAAAACTTCCTAAAGTTATTCATATATTAAAATTATCTGCGCTGATAATTGCATAAAATAAATGCTTTAAAATTAGTGAGGCCTTACATATTTAAGTAGTCGAAAGAATTTTACAAAATAATATATATTTTATAATCAGTATATTGACAAGAGTATAACGTGTCATCATAGTTGTCAAGTTGTTCAAGAATCCAAACAAGCAGAATTAATAAAATTCAGTAAATATTTACGGATATGTAGAATATTATCTTGGCACCTCGAGGCTATAAATAATTATAATAATTGTATTAAAGTTGTTATCAATAAAAAGTAATCAAAAGAGTAATTTCGGTTTCTTCTATTTAAAATCATGTGTTTTACTTTGCTAGGTTAATTATAGTTTGACCTAAATGATTAATATGAATAAAAACTTTATGTTGTTGTTAAAATCAATAACCTTCAAAAAAAATTATTACTTATGCAAAATTTCTTGCTAAAATATTGATTATGGATTACCTACTGATTACATTATTTATTGTTGATGTTTGTTATTGTTACTTGATTGTTATTTACAAGTTTTTTTTTGTATAAGGGCAACGTACAATGAAATCTCAACTGCTTCTGGAATCACCTTAAAGAAATTTGCCACAGGTGGATCCGAAATTTGTTCATTGTTTACCAATTATTTCAAGTCTGTGTACAATGATTCTCTCGATACTTTTACATGTTTACAGCAGGATGTTTCGGGCTTAAATATTGGCAAATTCATTCTATCATCGTCCAGTATTCTCGAGAAATGTAAGTCATTGAATGTCAGGAAGGGTGCCGGTCGGCCAGATGGTCTTCCTCCTCTTTTTATTAGGAATTGCTCCGAGACATTTCTTTTACCTCTTTTATATAATTTTTTATAAAATCCATTGACACTGGCATTTTTCCATCATCTTGGAAAATGGCACATATTTCTCCAATATTTAAAAAAGGTGATAAGGAGGATGTTAGAAATTATAGACCAATTGCTAAATTAACATGTCTTAGCAAGATTCTTGAATCTCTTATGTATGATATATTATTCTCGCATATCAATAATTTTATTTTACCAGAACAACATGGCTTTTTTTCTAAACGATCCGTAACAACAAATCTCATTCAATACACTCAATTTTTAAGCGATAGCTTAGACAATAATTTGCAAGTTGATGCTATATATACCGACTTTTGTAAAGTTTTCGACAAGGTCAATCAAAATCTCTTATTATTAAAACTTCAGAAATTCGGGGTAAATGGTTCATTGTTGAATTGGTTTAAAACTTATTTAACTCATAGATCCCAGATTGTAGTTATAAGTGGCTTTTCAGGCTCTCCTTATACCGTATCCTCTGGTATACAACAAGGATCCAACCTCGGACCGTTACTATTTTTGATATTCATAAATGATATTGCGTTACACATTAAGTTCTCCAAATTTCTCTTATTCGCCGACGATCTAAAAATATTCAAAATCATAAAAACTATTGATGACTGCAATGAATTACAGTCTGACCTTGATACTTTATCATCTTGGTGTCATATGAATGACTTTTTTTTTTAATATAAACAAATGTCTATCGATAAAATTTACAAAAAAAAGAAAAAAATCATATTCAACTATTCAATTGACAACATAGCTCTGAAAAATACTGAGACGATTAGAGATCTAGGGGTTACTTTTGATACTAATCTCAGATTTACCCATCACATTGACGACATAACCACTAGAGCATCTAAGATGTGTGGGTTCATTTTGAGAATTTCTAAGCCATTTAAACGACCAGAAATTGCTATCACATTGTTTAAATCATATGTTCGTAGCTTATTAGAGTTTAATTCAATAATATGGTCTCCTAATTATAATATCCACATAATGCGAATTGAAGCTGTTCAACGGAAATTTTTAAAATTCTTAATATTTAGGAACGGATTGCACACTGTGGTAATAAATTATTTCGATCGCCTAGTTTATTTCCATTTGTTTAGTTTAG